>MKEJ01057488.1:0-10033 GCA_001753735.1 Embelia ribes
TACATGAATAATTGACTTTTTAAAAGTCGAATACTTGCATTATGTTCGACTTTATAAGGTCGATCCAATTATTCGACTTTTTTATGATCGATTCTTCAACTATGAGTGACTTTTTTTACTACAAGCAGTGGCAATGGTAGTACAGGTGCAACAGCGATGAAGGAGGTTAGCAAGGAGTATGACCATATGATTTCAAATCACAATTGTTAGAGATAGAGAGAGTGGTTAATTATGGATTTTTTTTATATTTTTAGTTATAGAGAAATAATTATTTGTTTTTGGTGTCTTACAAATTAAAAGTTAAAAATAATGCCAATGGTAATTTTAATTATACAAATGTGGTGCCAATAAATTTTAAAAAATAAGAAAATAAATAATATTAAAAGTAAAAAATATAATGACAACAAAATCACCCTTGTAGCATTCGCCAAAAGGTGGGGCTTTTAAATTTTGATAATTGGCACATTGTTTGATATGAACAACTTACTTTATTAGTTAAAATAAAAGTTCGTTGACTGTGACAAAAAGATAGTAAGGAGCTTTTAAAGCATCCAAGGGCTAAATAGTATGATTACTATATCACCACTGCGATAAAATAAGGAGTCTGGCATAATTTTTAATTATAATTTTTTTTATGTAAATTTTGTATTTTCGTCGAATGGCCCACAATTCTCTTAGTCCACTGTTTTGGCCTTAATCAGAACATCCTGAGAGTGCAATGTTCCAATCTCATGGCAAGTTTGGTTAAAAAAATAAGCTAATTTATTTTTATTTAAAAAAAATTAAATATATCCTACTTAAATTTTTTTAGATTATTTAAATCAAAATAATAAATAATTTCAATTTAAAAAATGAATAGATAAAAATTATCTAATTTTTAAATTAAAAAACTAATAAATTAAAAATTATAAGCTTTATGTCCTAGAATTTGACTATATTTCCCCATCAGTATTTTTTGGCTTCTTGTCAATTTGTCAATGTCTTATCCAACGCTCTTTTTAATTTACCAGCCCCATGCTATATGCTGTTTTTAATTTACCTTTACAACTCTTCAACCGCAACGACAATTTTTTCAGATGATAATTACAATATAATTAGTACTGCAACAGATAAAAAGCAACTTTAAATCGTTATATAAAAAACCAATATAATGCTTGTAGTATAATTATGTATTTTAATTTAAAATATTGATTTTTAATCCAACTGATGGGATCGCAACCAAGTTAGAAATAATGAAAAATAAGCTATCATTTTTTATTATAAAAAAAAAAACAAAATGTTGAGTGGTAGAAGAAGAATGAACTAGATCACAACTTTTAATGCAAATTATAAATTTATTTTTTAAGTAGAACTTTGAATCACTATGATTGGTATATAATTCCTTTATGATAAAATTATGAAAATCGTATAGTTCTTTGTTTATCAATTAGCAAATGTACGCAATTATGAAAAACGAAATAAAAGGGGTAAATTACACTTTGCCCCCATGAGGTTTCTGACAATTTCGGATTACTCCCAGAGGTGTCATAAATTACACTTTGCCCAGTATATAATCTAAGTTATATTTTGTTGTATCAGATCATATTACCCTCACTTAATAACTAATTTTATTTAGAACTTGATATTAGATAATATTAAATGAAAGATCACCACTTTACTAAAAGCATATTATATTTGTAAATAATAATTTTTTAAACAAAAAATTGTATAAAAAATATCATTGAGGGGGTATTTAGTAAATTTTTGAGTTATTTATTATAAATAATTTTATTTTTACTTTGTCCCCATAAATTTTGGGGTAAATTGCAATGATCACCAAGCCTTACAAGGGGCATAGTATAATGTCAGAAACCTCATGAAGGCAAAGTGTAATTTTCCCTAATCATTAATATCATGGTCATGGAATCGCCACATTATCACATAATCTAACCTAATGAGATCGGATTATAGTAACCTAATTTAATCAGATGAAATTATAACTAATCATTGATGTGAATTTGTAAGTATACATTATGTGGCGGGCAATGATTCGGAAATTATTTCAATAAAAGATTTAGAGGATTTTGGGTGGCACAGGTCTATAAATCCCTCCACAAACGTGAACTAATTTTGCACTTCTGTTTTTTCTTTGTTGAATTTTTAGCCCCACATAAATTAAAGTGGTCGATCACGTCGCATGTCATGTTAAGGGATCTGTTTATACTTTTGACCAAAACATTCAATCAACACTCTTATTCGAGTTGGGTGCATTAGGTGTATATCCAAACAAAATATATTATGTACACTTGTTTAGCAGATAAAAATAAAATCATCACAGGCGTCTTTCAAGGATGTTGCCTTTTAAATTCCAAAAATTAATTTAAATTCCAAAAAAATGGATGTTGCTTTTTGCTATATAATTTTTCTTTCTGGAAATTAATTATATTGCCGTTTGTGTCGTAACAGCCAAATGTTTTATTCTCAAATTTAATTTCCCTTGTTTCCATAAGAATTATTTGAAGATGGTAATTTGTAGCCCCATATGCATGAGGGGTCTTTTTTGTAACAATTTGTTCTTAAGTGGACCAAACCGAATATTGAATCATAAGTTAGCATGAGATACGTTCATTTAAAATTTATCCTAACTCCTCCCTCCATTAACACTAGATACATTTTCTTTTTTGATACTCCAAAAATTATTGTTTATTTTTTTTATTTTGGATATGTGTAATCATTGAGATTTATATAAAATAGCAATAGTACCTCTCATAATTATAGAGACAAGAATAAAAAAAATAAAAATAAATAAATAAGAGTACCTTTGATATTTTGTATGTGATTCAAAATTTATAAAGAAATTTTATGAATTTGCATAAAATTTTGTGCCAATTTGATCGTGCCAATTATTTATGAATCGAAGGAATATATATTTTTTATTACTAATGAACTAGTAGAATTTTTGTAATTCCAACATCTGGCTTTTAATCTATTTCAATAATTGGTCCTAAATATCCATGATAGTGAAAAGCCGAGGTTTATAAGGGGCCCATTGTGCAACATTTCATTCTCTGTGTCGCTATTGTTATTTCAACTTCAGCCTTTTGGTGCAATTGACTTTTCTACTTTGTTGAAAATAAACATTTTCCACTACAATAATTGATCTGTTATAAATATCACCACAGTTATAAATTTGTGTACGTAAGTTCTATATATTTTCATCATTTGGTAAAGAGAGGCTCAGACACGCAAAAAGAAATAAACAAAAGTGAAAAATAAGTGAGGAAATTGTGTCATTTTGATTCATATTATAATATTTATTTTATATATTATTTCATTCTATAATTCTTCATTTATATAAATAAAAGCACACACCCGTATTAATCTTCTGGACTAACCCCAAATTAAATTTATTTTAATTTGAGACTCAACCACGTAATTCTCGTGTTCCAGTATTTTTTATTTTACTTTTTTGTAAATTATTTTATTTGTTTTCTAGCAACTTCATAACACGTTACCAATACGAGTCTCTACCGAAAAAAAATATATTAAACTCCGCATAAAATTTTAAACATTTATCAAAATTTATTTATATCTTGAATTTCTTGGAAAGCTTATATATATGTTGAAGTAATAATTGCTTTTGAAAGAAAAACCCACGATGGGTGAGAATTAGATATCAAGAAAAAAAAGAAAAGGGTCGAAGGCTCCATATGAATTGATGTTTGATTTAATAACAATTATATGTTACAGGCAAGGTTGTCAAAACGTGTATCAGGTACGTATCGTTTTATATTATTCTGTGTCTCGTTTTGTTTTGGCTTGTTTACATTCAATTGTCTTAAGCATAATTATTTTTTAATATCATTTAGAGATACATAACTATAGCATAAAAATACAAAATAGATACATAACTTTTAATATAAAAATACAAATATCTTTTAGAGATACATAAATAAGCATAAAAATACAAAATAGATACATAACTTTTAATATAAATATAAAAATACAAAATTTAGCGTTAGCTTACAAATATTAATTATATCAACTATTGTAAAACATTACACATTGGGTATTTTTTTTCTTACATTTCAATTTTTACAATTTAAATATTAAACAATAAAAACAAATAATATTAGTACAACTTAAATTATTAAAAGACCAAAAACATTATATCAAGTGGCTTTGTCTGTCTTATGCATGTTATGTCACACCCCTGAGACCTGAGGGCCCCAGGTACGTGATGTTTACTAAAATATCATACAATTTCAACACGAGGCTGTAACCAAAACTACCCACATGTGTTGACTTTATGCCATGTGTAATAATATATGTGTGTGTGTAGTTCATATAAAATAAATATTCATTACAAGCATAGAGTTAACTTTTAAAATATAGCGCCTTGTCACATTGGAAATGTTTAAAGAAGTTGGCCCGATAGGTTACAAAACATATGATCACGTATCTTATTTACACTATTATCGTAATCAAACATATGTCTTAGGCTCCGAGGGGAAGCTACCACCATCTAATGTCTCCATATGCGTTCTTAACACCTTTATATACTTACTTGTGATTTGCTAGTTGATAAACAAAAGGCAAATTGGATTAGTTTGACGAGCAATATTCAAAACGAAAACTAATTCATGAAAACACTTCACTAACCACATACCCAACACATCATCAAATTCCATAGGCAACATATTCTCACAACTTCCACAAGTATACAAGCACACATACAGATTATCCCATGAGTAATATTTTGTTGGAAAACATAAAAATACGGGAATACAATCCCCTGAGACTCTCTCGAGGACACAATCCCTCGAGACTAACTTAATTACACAATCCCTAGAGACTTTAAGCATAAAGATTTAAATGGGTGTCCATCCACACCCTGAGCCACTTCTGTGACCCAATCGAAATCTCACATACGGTGGGTAACCTGTTCGGGGATCCCCCATCGAGCATGATAATCCACAATTCTCGTGATCTATATATTTCTAAAAAATCAATCAAAGTCTCAGAATTTCCAAATGTCTCTTTAGGCCCATATTTCAAATTTCACCAGACGTAGATTATAGTTGCCAGATGTTTCCCTAACAGAATATTACAAATGCACACAAACACATCGTATATGCTTCTCAATCACATTTTTCACATATTCTTCTCACATCACATCTTTCACATAATGTTCTCAAATCACATTTTTCACATATTCTTCGCATATCACATCCTTTACATAATCTTTTTGAATCACATCATTCACATATTCTTCACATAATGAACCCAATATTTTTGCAACAAGGGAAAATATATGTGACATACTTAGCAGACAAGGCACATAATTGCATGCAAAACTTATCATAGGACCTACTGCCCGTACCTAACTCGTACCTGTTATGACATCACAACTTTGAAGCTTTAGTCTTATTCTCTTTAACAGAATATGTTGAGTCAAGAAGGCGATATTAGATTTCTTAGTCAATTGAGCTCTTTGTTACCTTAACACTAAAATAGTACATATATAACTTAGTTTCTTCTTAAGTCAGGGGAATCGATCGACTTATCCCTCACATTAGTTGACTAAATGGATTAGTCGACTATTTTTATGTATCAGTCGACTGATTTAGTCGGAGCTGAGAACAACTTAAGTTTTTAGCTACAAATTTTGATTTTCATTGCTTACGATGCTAAAATAAATGTTTCTAGAAGTTCTTGGCCATACTCGCATCATTTTAACACTTGAAATAAGAATCAAGATTGGGTTAAACCCGCCCTTTCTTTTAGAAAAATCGAAAACATATCGTAATCAAACTCGTTCTCGAGTCAAAACATTATTTTGTTAAGATTATGAAAGCGAGGTCAAGAGCCGTGAGGAATACTTACATCACACAAGGTGAAAACGCGACCGAACGCGTGCACAAACCTTATTTCTTCTTTTTTTTCTTCTTTTCTTCTTTATGTCTTCTTTTTTTTTCTCTCTCTCTTTCCAAATTTTTTTTGCATATTCATATCAATAATGATGTGTATGTATGTGTAATGTGCATTAAACACATGTAGCTTCTCCAAGAAGTTTTGCCATTCACCTTAATTAGTCGAGTATTTTTGTAAAAAAAATGTATGATCTATCAGTCAACTGATCACTTCTATACGTCGACTGTTTGAACCAGATTCCAAAATTTTCGGGTGTTACAGCTCTCCACTCCTTAAAAAAAATTATTCCTCGAAATTTGAACAATTCACAGCAAGCGTACCTTGATCATTGGAATAGTCAAGATAATTTGTTTGTATTTTAGTTTCATGTCCTCACATTGTTTCTTCAATATCGCCTACACTCTCTTGAATTTACATAGGGGGATGATTATTCATGCTTATATGGTTCACCTTTTTTGCCTATACAAGTTATCCAGGATCCCTCCATACATTTCTTAAGTCATGGTTCGCGCATTCGTTATACTCACATGATACGACGTCTTCAAAATACAAATACCTCCAATTATGTCATATTTACTTTCGCACATACTTAGACCTAAATACGCAAGTTTCATCCAAGAGACCCACCCATCCGGGTTTCGCTCAATAACCACGTGTCGTAGGCATACGATGGTTAAGTTGATCTAATAAGCATACTTATAAATATATATGTAACATCTCGGAAATTAATAAATATTTTTCGTGAAGATAAATAATATTATTATCAAGTTGTAATTATGTTATTTATCATATTTCATAGCATTTGTAGTCTTAGAATAGTATTCGTAGTTGTAAAATGAAGTTTGAAGTATGGCATAATTTTGATGCTTTAGAAAAAATTTTAGTTTTTCAAAAGTGTAGTGCTCCAGGTTTTTACCGTGGGAACAACTCAGATGTACTGTTCGAATAGCTATTTTGTGTGGGACCCATCTACTTTTTCATACTTTTCCAGACCAAATTAGCTCAATAATGTATTTGTATGTATATTTTTCTGCATTTTTCCGGTTATATATGAGTGAGAGAGTATGAGGTAAGTTTAAGGGTTTGTTCGATTTTGATCTCGATCTCGAAGTCTCGGGTTTTGTCTGCAGAAAATAATTGCGTTTTCGGAATTCTTGTCGCGAGGGCTACGTTTTGACATAAATCTTGTCTTCTCACTATCTCGTTTATGATACTTCAATTTCCCTGTTAAGTTTATATGTCAAAATAAATTTGCCAAAACTCTTCTTTATACCTCGTAGATACTTTTTGTGTATAGGTGTGTGTGGAATTAGTTGCGAAACTAGATCAAATCAAGGGATCAAGAAGGGGATTTTCGGGATAAATTTGTGTAATCTCTCGGTAGAGTGTTTTACGGCTCGAGAGATACGAGTAGATTATGAAATAACAAAATAAGCTTGATTTTGTGTGTGCATCGACATGTGTATCATACCTTGGTTTGCGTGATTGATTTCTCGCGTGAAATGTTGATTTCTTTAATTGTTACTTTAATAAGAGGTATAAAAGCATGTGTAGGCATAGTTTACAAATCATATTGATGTGTAGCATACAAAGCATGATGTAGGCAAGGCATATTTAAAATAGCATCGATAAGTATGGCTTTCAAAATTATGCGATGGCGATGAATAAAAGTGTGGTTATATTATGTGGCATTTGAAATTGCGAAGTTATGCGGAGAATTAGAAGCAAGGATTAAAAAGGAAATTTTCAAGAATAAAATACATGTGTAGCATTTTGCGGGGTTGAGTCTTTTACCTTTGTTTTTGGGATCAAGTATCGACCTTTTTATTTTGCAATGTGCATGGAAATTAAGGATGAGGCATGGAGCCTTACCGTAAGAGCCGAGAAACTTGTGTAGTGAGCATCTTAATAGTTCAATGTGTCAGTAGCACATACAAGTCAGGCCTATGATCGATATCGCACTAAGAGTGCATCGGGTTATAGGAAAGGGTATGGGGAGTAGTTCAACTTTTATAAAATACGATGATATACTAGTCCCAACTTTATCTTTGAGTCATAGTTGGGTTGTGATGGCAAAGTAAGGGGTTGTGGTGTAGTGCGTGTGTTGGCATTCTATATGCATTCCATTTGTAAGGCCCCATAAATTAATTTAATGTTCATAAACAAAATGGGAAATTAGGGGTCAAAGTGGTCCAGACGAGGTAGAGTCAGTCCGGGCGAGATGTAGGACCAGAGTTGGTCCAAACAAGATTAAATTTGTTTGGACAAGATGCACTTTGGTCTGGACGAAATTCAATTCTTCTGGATGAGATTCTAATCAGAAAAATTTTGTAAAAAGATGTGTTGCGTTATATTACGGACCCTATATTTTTGAAACATATTTTGGTCATCCCAAACACAAATAGAAAGAGAGAGGGTGAAATCCTATAAGCTCAAACATCAAATTCTAGGTGGTAAAGGGTTTTGATTGACAATGTAAGAGCGGATTTAAGATCATCTCTTTATTCTCTATTACGTGAAGTAAGAAATTAATTGAATATGTACTATCTTGTGAAAATCCTAATTCACCCTATGTCAAGTAGATGATTAATTGAGATTTATTTATGCAAATAGTGATTGGTTTCTCATTAATTACTCGTAGGTGATCGTGAATTAGGTGGTGAGCATGGTAGAGGCAGAAGTTAGGGTTTCTCATCAAGCTTTCCGATGAGTCGCACACCAAACTTCAACTGTAGTTAGAATTTACTGTCTTTGTGGTTAGAACCACAAGCCTTTGTGTGATTATGTGCATGTGTTATAGTTATGTGCTTTTGTGCCCTAATGTGTGGTATTTTGTGTGTTAATATAAGTAGAGAAATTGAGATATAATAAAGGGATTTTTGGCTAATGAGGAATTGAGTTGAGTTGCGATTGAAAGAAAAATAAAAACTATAAGAATACTTGAATTGAGGAATCTTGCTGAAAAAAGAATAAAATTGTTTTATACGTTTAGAGGGCGTCGAAGATTGGCTTTCTAAGCGGGGATAATGCCTATATAGGGTATTGAGAATTGACCCTATAATGTTGGTGCATTAGAGGGTGTCGAGGATTGGCCCTCTAATGTACTAATACTTATAAGTTTCAAGTGGAACCTAAGGTAGGGAGGACAATCTATTGAAATCATTTTGCGTACAGTCACGGGAAGAGGTACAACTGTGGTGTGAGTATTAAACTATGAAAACTTGAGAATTTTGTATCGTAACAAGAGAAATATTGAGTTATGTTGAAATGAGTACACATATTCGTTAGTTCTTACTTGAATAGTTAAAGTTGTGATAATTATTGTTGTATTTTGGTTGTTCATGTTCACAAGCATAATTTCTTGAGGTTCTATTTCCACAAATTCAGTAAAACTAACCATCTGTTTGGATTATTTTATTACCCAAACAAGGACAAGTACTGAAAGGCTGCATATTCAGGATTAGAGTTGGTGGATCTCACTTGGGTAGTAATTGTCTATTTTGTCTTTTACGTTTATGGACAAATTTCAAAATTGTAGGTCGCTGAACCAAGATGTTATTTGAGTTTTTTGTAGTTTCAAATACATGAGCAAAAACGGTTTTATGCCTGAAATGGTGTTATGAGATATTGAGAAACAGGCTTTGTTTGAGATTTTATTGTCTTTCGCTATATATGATATTGTATGGGCTACTTGTTCGAAATGTGTCGTGAATTCTAAGGCGTGATAGTTTGGTATCAGAGCCAAGTTAAACAAACTATCATGGGAACTGTTGGGTGTCGGGTCAAGTGTCCTCGAGTAAGTTATGTCTAGAAGCTGGGTAGGAGTCTAGGGACTTGGATGCCTTGCGTGTATTTGTGTGCCTTGTATGTTTTGGGAGTTTCAATCCATAAGTAGCATTTTTTTCAAAAAAATATTTTCACATGGAAATTCATCGATGGGTTGGAGGCAGATGCCAACGTACTAGGTCCATGCTAGTTAAGCAGGGGATACCTTGTATGCCTAATATGAAACTTTGCATGTGGACAAAGTTACCCAACAAATTTTTGTGTGCTTTGATTATTTTACATTCATTCTTACATAAACATAATGCAAACATGTGATTGACTTGAGTTGTCTTTT
>MKEJ01057499.1:0-10617 GCA_001753735.1 Embelia ribes
TTGGTGGAAAATAAAGTTTACATTGAGTAATGTGGCCAAGATGCTAAGGAACGAGTAGGAATTTAGTAGGGTTGAGAATTCTATAATATCCATAGATAGTCCATAACATAATATAAACTATTTGGAGGTATTCTACTTTGAAGATTGAGATGTGAATAGAGTGGCATAACTTATGGACATTCCAATGATTGGGAACTGGACAAAATAGAGTTTGAGGTCAAGTTTTGTAATTTTGAGTGACTTTTGAATTTAGATATGGCATATATAGGATGCAGTAGTCGAGATGGTAGTCGAGTTGGTCATGGTGGATGTTGTAGGCGTGGTGTTATTTTAGAGCAATGAGTTTATTTTGGGTTGTACTTTTGGGAGTATTGTTAGTAGATGGAGTGTTGGGGTAAGACTTATAAGTGAGAGTTGTATGTGCATTAAGGACTGATAATTTTGGTGGGGGCATGATTATGACAGAAGAGAAGGGCACATGCGTGAGCTTATTGGCCATTGTAGATGTGGTTATGTGGTGTGTTTGTGGAAAAAATAGATGATTAATAATGTTGAGCTAGGAAAGGAATGATAAGGTAGATATATAGAGCTTTTAATTAGCATTATTGTAATAAGTACAAAGTTATGTTGATGAGTTATGAGGTGGGATTCAAGATTTGAGCTTTACTCTGATAGGAGAATATGAATAAGCTAAAATCTGGAAAAAATTAGTATTTTCTAAAAAGTTATATGATGATTGGTAGGATTGCATTAGGTGATTGTTGGGATATAAAACTTGAATTAGAGGTAGTTGGATTAATGAGTTAACTAGCAATGAGAATTCTAAAAACATGTAAGAAGTTAAGGGTGATGAGAAAAGTGTGTTGATCATTTGGAGATGTTTATAAAGAGAGATTTGAATAACCAAGAGACAAAACTATGTAGTATAATGAGTTGGATAGTAATATTCTATATAGATTGAGGCTAAGTAAGAATTGTGGGACTATGTATCATGTGAATACTTTAAGATGTTTGGTTAGATGTTGAATCATTAAAGTTATTCAAACCAAGAAACAACCAAAATATACGAGATCAAGGAATTTAGGCGATGTAAATGAGTATAGGGGATGATGAAAAAGTGGTAAAACTTTAGAGACGTTTGCTATCAGATGAAAAGATTGGTATATATATGGAGCTAGTATTCTGGGGATAGCCAATAGAGAAATGAGTAGTACAAAACAGATGAATAGTATTGAGTGTATCAAGTGGGAGTAGTTTAAACCTGTAGGGACTTGATATTTGGTACTAAATTTAGATATGAGATATAGAGTAATAGTGTGGAGAGTGGGTTCAAACAGAGTAATGGATGTGTATGAAGGATGATATCTTGTAGATATTTAGAAAAAGGTTATAGAAGACAAAAGATAGATGATAATGTTGAGTGGGAACTTGGGTAAAGCATAGCTAGTACGTTGTAGATATTGATATGACTACGAAGAGTTTTCGTAGTTGAAATTGCTAGATCATGTATGTTAATAGGTCGTGGCTAATTTTCAAGCTCTGTAGTGACATAGTTAGAGTTGTATGAATTTGTTTGTTGTGAGATATTGATTTTAGTTAGAAACCCATGAAGATTGAGAAAAATCCTTTTGTACTAGGTGTCGAGATGAGATGAAATCGGCGGTGGTAAAGTTTACATGTAGGTTGACCGTGTTAGGGAGCCAGTTATTGAGAAATCATTAATTAGTTGTCTTTAGTTGTCGTAATGTGATTAAAATTAGCTTAATTTCTTGTTTGAGAAGATTGATTGGGTAACTTACAACTATTGGGTAGTTAATTATTTTGCCTTATAGATGAGTTTGTCATAATTGTTGGATAGATGTCATGGGTGGCCTTATCTTGGTTGAATGATTCAACTTATATTGGTTGGAGATTGTTGATCAGATGTAAGATATGTACTTGTTGTGGTGAGATTTGTCCGAGAATTTATGACTAGTGAATTCAAATTGTCTTCCACCTAGTATTGGAATTGCGATATATGGGATGACTAGAGGAAGGAGGTGTTATGAAATTCTCTTGGTTGAGCATAAAGAATGTTGATCGGACCATCGCGAGTATGACATCGTATTGCTATTGATGTAGATGGTTGTGTTGTGTATTTGTGTTATCCTATACGATTGTTTAGGTAGCAATATTAGAGAATATGTGATCCTTGTATAAAGTGGTTACGTGAGTGTGTACATCTGGTGTTCGCTTGAGTGGAAATTGGCATAGTAGTTGGACGAGGTTAGATGTTTATGTGCGGCTGTTATGCATATTATATAATATTATTGTTGGCGATAGTTGTTGGAAATTACATCGGGAATGTTTTTACTGCTTGCTAGTACGTGGGTGATATAAGAGTCTTGAATATGTTCGTTTTTCTTGTGTTAAGATATAGAGATATTTGTCGGATTAGATAGAGATATTTTATGGGGTTTGGATGTTGAGTAGTAGCATTTTGGGGAGATTGACTATGAGTTACGAATATATATATGGTGATAACGTTTTCAGGATTCTTTGATTATAGAGATAAGAATTACCCAGTAATGCAGATGATGAATAAGAGCTGAATTTGTATATATAATAACACATAAGTGGTATTGCATTCTTATAAATAAGTAAGTTATAGAAGCGTATAAAGTATAGAAATTTGACCCTAGTTGTGCTATATGCGGTATACTTGAAATTTGGTAGTGTCAACAAGATACTTGAGAAATAAAGCTAATGAATGTGTTGGAATGCAGGGTGATAGAGTTGAAAAGACAGTGAGTAAGACTTGTGCATATATGTCATGTGAATATTTTGAGAATAATTGAATATAAAATGTTGAATAAATGTGTGCAAATGAGTAACAAGTGTTCTGAGGAACAAGAAAAGACTGAGGTATCATTCTCCGATTATGCCTCAACTTTGAGGACGAAGTTTATTCTTTCAGAGGAAGAGTTGTAAGGCCTATTAATAAATAAAACAAATGTTAGTGTATGAAGTACTAAAATGGAAAGGTCATTCATAATTACAAGGAGTTGTCAGTATCTAAATGAGATTCTGTGAGTGGTATGATGTTACCTCACATGCCTAGAATGGGATAAGGATTATTTAGGCGAATTTTCACCATTTTACAGGCTTGGGTTGAGGATAGATTCCAATGGATCCAATCAATCCAAAACTACAAACTGATCGATATAGGTACAATTAGATCGATCCAACTGGGTTTATATTGAATATAAGAAATACAAACAGACTCATATGATACATATTTTTTACCCTAGAGATGAATAGAGAGAGAGGCATGAAAATTTGAGGAGAAATTATCAAGAACTCGTAAGATATCATTCCATTTTCAAATCCAATAACGAATCTAAGCTCGTTGCTTCGTTCTCTATAGCATGTTGTAAGTAGTTCATGGAGATTTGCCCTAGTATGCAGAGCCCTAATTCACCATGTAGCAAGCAAAAGTTTAATTAATGTTTGTATATACGATTAGTGATTGGATTCTAATTTATTATTCAGAAGTGATCGTGATTCGGACGATGATTCGTTAGAAAGGGTTGTTTGAGTTTCTCTCCGAGTCTATTTGAGGAATCGCGTACTCAATCTTAGGTGCGGTTATAATCTACTATTTTTTTAGTTATAATCACAAGTCTTTATATGATTTTGTGCATATTTTGTTGTTCTATACTTGTATACCCTGATGCATGATACACTTGGGCTGTGATGTGAAGTGGTATTAGTTATATCTTATCAAATATTGTCGCGCCTTTGGTCCCCAGAAATACGGGGATGCGAGTATAGGAAGAATAATAGTAACAAGAAGCATAAACAGTTGATATGAATATAAAAATAGATACATATATTATTCCACATTCCCATTAAACCCAACAATACAACAAAGTTGTATATATACATAGCAAGTCCAATAGTAGCGACGGTAATCAAAAGTGGCAACTGCAATCTACAACTAGATTACATATAATATAATACTAAAAAAAAAGTAGGAAAGTCAGTGATAACACTACATAAAAAAAAGTTTCAAGCTACAGACTCGGCAAAAATAAATGTACATATACATAACTGACTATAGCTACTAAACAAAATAAATATGTGTAACTGAGGCCACATCTTCTAAATCAAAATAGCCATCATAAGCAGTTTATACCCTATTGAGCATGGCCTAAACTAGCCTCCACACCTACAAAACAAATAAGAGTAACAATATACAAAAAGTAAATACGAGCTAGATAATCAATAGTATAAGAATGAGATTATACGGTATAGAATTTTATACTACATACTTGTATAAAATAAACATGTACATGTTTAAGGAGAAGTAATTAAGTACATATGCTATCAAACTATAAATACTCGAAATTCAATTAATGCCTTGCTAACTCAATAACAACTCTTACTACGACTCAAGTAGAAAGGTAGGACTAGTATCTCTAAAATGTTTTGAGGTTATTTGCATGCATCACCTATAATCGACGCATCTTATGCGACGTGAATCATAGGCACGACTTTAAGGTGCACAACACCTAGAGCTATTGAAAGTCTTTCCCTGCACAGGCATTATAGCTCTTACAGTGGAGGTATATGTCCCCAAGCTTATCCTGTTCCCCGAAAGATTAAAATCCCGAAGGTTTTTTCTCTAAAAAGGCGATACTAACATCCCGAAAATAAATCAAAAGACTCAATTTCTATCATGATAATAAAAATGAGATTCCACGTTCATGATATTCATGCTTTTCAATATTTTCCCGCATAGTATGCTTAAATTCCTCGAATAGCATACTTCTAAAATTCTACAAAAGGTACATTTTGTTCCCCGAATTACATACCAAATTCTCCAAATTTTCTCAAATACTCCTTTGAATTTTACAGTGAGGTTTTACAACAAAATAAGCGTGAATAGCCAATGAATATCATAAATATTTCCGTACTATAACATCAACGCCAATATTAAAGCTATGATCATGTTGTGGTAACAATAATCATGCCTCGAAATGCCCTGAGATAATATTAATGAAGAAAATACTAATGCCACACAAAGTATTAATGAATACAAGATTCATGCCTCGAAATTATCATGTGATAATATAGATGAATACCATTTTCATGCCTTGAAACTACTATATTAGTAATGCCACATAATTGAGCAAGTAATGTGCTCAAATATAAAACCCAAAATAAGATTTATCATTTATAAACTTATATAACAATAGCAAAATCCACAAATAATCAAGACATATAAATACATGTCGATATACACACACGCTCATAATTAAATTGGAATTCGCAAATGATCTATCAAATGGACCCAAATCAAAGCAAACCTATACAAAAAGATGAACTACGAGATGAGAGGAAGAAGATATATATGTTTAATTTGAGATACGAGAAAGGCACAAAAATCGAGACAAAAAGAATGAACAAGATAGAAGTCGAGACTTACACCAAATTGTAGCTCTAGGACTGTAGACTCCGAAAATATAAAAATATTGTACATACACTACCCAAGCAAGATGAACAAGAGACGAGAAAAATCACACTTCTAAATCTCCCCCCAACCCCACTTTCTCTGTATCTCTATGCGGAATTTTGTGAAAACGGGAAGTTTGATCTTTGAGAGTAAAAAAGTACTTTATGCACGTTGATATGTCCGATGACTACATCCAACAAGCTTTAGTAGGTTGTCTAATACCTATCCACTGGCGGGCACCCCTCCGGACACAGGAAAGAAACTTAGCCAAATTTTCATCTTTTGGCCAAAATGGATCCTTGGGACGTGTGGTCCGACGCCTCCGACCAATCAGATAGCCTCTAGACAAGATAGAAAAAATAATATTTGACTAAGGCCCAATTGAATACTTAGCCAAACAAACCCATTTTTAATCCTCCACAACAATAATAACTATTCGATGAATATATTAATCCCCTATCCTAAGGAACAAATAATGTCTACAATTAAGACACTATAACAACTAAAGATAATAAATAACATCATTAAAATAATTAACAATATTATTTAAATTCGTGAAAATTTTATCGAATTTTCGGGACGTCGGAGCAAATACATGCTAAATAGAAGCAATTGAGGGGGTACTTTTTTATTTTAACTTGTCCAAAGTGTAACAGCAAGAAGAGTAAACAGCATTCCAGCACTTTCTTCTTTCAATTTTTATTAATTGGGTGGTTTTATGAGTATATTGTTGTGCTAAAAGTAAAATTCTTTTTTATCCTTCATTTAATTATAGTGTGCATAACATGTAGATATAGTTTTATAGGTGTGGGATGAGTGTTTTTGGTAGTGAAAAGGAATAAAATCTTTTTAGAGTAGATAGATAATTACAATATTAAGTTAATAAAATTATACAATATCATAATTATTTGATATATATGCTAGTACACACTAGCGGACCTACCTTGTGGCGAGTGCGGTCAATTGCCCCCTCTTATTTTTGGATTGAAAACATTTTATGAGTATGAGATGGTGAGGATGTGTTGTGTAGCCTAGTTGTTAGAGGGGATTATCTCAAATGTTTTAGTTTGGTTTTGATTTCCCTGTCCATCTGGGTTGTAATGAGTTGAGTTATTGTTTTAGTTTTTTAGCCATTTATTGGGATTTTTTGTTCAAATTTGTTGCATATAACATTACGCGTCTTAATTGTTCAGTATTGTTTTTCATTTAGATTCAAAACTTGGCATGGTAATTTTGCAACTTTTAATATTTTTATTGACAATTGGTTTGTTAAATTTATTTAGTTCAAATTTTTACATAAGAGGTTAGAAATTAGTTTTCAACTGTAATTTCATAAAAGAAATTTAGTTTTAACACTCTTCTGTGAATAATTGAATTAAAAGAAAACTTCAATATTAATCACCTTAATCATAAATTAAAATCCAACTCACTAGTTTTAATAAACAGTATTATAAGATGAGCATAGATTGTGCTAACATTATGAGAAAACTTAATACAGACAGCTTGTTACCCTGGTTATACCCTATTCCCCTTTTAATGATGCTTTCAATATAAACACACATTGTGATTCAAAATGACAAAAATTATCAACAGCTAAGAGTTTTGCCCTCCCTAGGAAAAAATTATGTGTCCGCCATTGCAAGTACGCAGTTATTAATTGACGATTCTATAAGAGATTCAAGTTAATTATACTTGTTTAAGTGTTTAATTGAACAATAATAAGTATAATATTTATGATTCAAAAGGACAAAAATGTTCACAACCAAGTTTGGGTTCGGCTCGGACTCATACAAACCGAACTTGAATAAAAAAATATGACTCATTCAATAAACAAGCCTAACTTGAGCAAACCCTTCGAGCAAACCAACTTAAACAGGGCAGGGCTTAGCTAACTGCGTGCTGAAAATTGGTTTAACCTGAGTGTAGAATTTTCAGTTAAGGATACAAAAATTTACCATTCATCACCCTCTTTGATAAATCAAATTAGATAAAAATAGGACTCCGATCAGGGTATATTTCGCAATGCAGAATGTAATCCACACCTTTTGCATTGATTATCGAATTAGATAAAAATGGGACTCTGATCAAGGTATATTTCGCAATGCCCACACTTTTTGCATTGATTCGGCAAGAGCTCAAACTGACCCGATTGTTAAACGAAGTTTTCTGCAAGACATAAACAGGGGAGCATTTTCAGAAGGAAAAGGTCAAATTTCTGTTAAATGGAAAATATGGAACCCGAGGCTAATTATTATGTTTAAAATATATGCTCTTTCCTCATTTAAAGGCACTGCACATCATGCCCGGATCAAACTTAATAGAAAATCACTTGTATGAGTAATTCAAAACAAAATGGAATAACCTTTTCCAGTGCTTCTGTTGATCCTTCAACTTAGAAGACGAATGCAACAAGAAGATTTTTTATTATAATAATAATACAATGTCAAGTACTCCCTATCTATAAGCGTTTACAATCTAAAAAGAGAGCGATGGATCTCATTACATGTAACCGTACATTAGCAGAATTCAACAAACTCAGGATCTTCTCCACTTATCAACCTCTCTCGAAGTTGCTCTCAGAAGCTTTTTTGTGGTTGTCAAAAGATCATCCATTATAGCACCTATCTCCTCCCTGACACCAGCAAACCACATCAGAATTCGGAAGAAGAAAAAACAGAGAAGAAACAACAAATTACTAGGGAATTCTAACGTAATCATTACTTGATAATACTAGAATAACAAAACAATCTTTTCACGACTTTTTCAGAAGTTGATTATGGAACAAATACAAAAATTATATAAGCACTTCTTTAACACCAACACCATAACAAACAGGACTATAGTCGTGGGAATTGAATAGAATCATGTGATTATGGGAATGTTCTTTACCACTCACATGAAAAAAATATTCACGGGACAAAAAGTTGTTCCAATCCAAAGTAGGAATAACATTTTCTGTTATGTATACATATTATTCAGTGCCAAGCAAGTGCAGGACTAGCTGAAAGAAAGATTGCGCAAGAGACTGCCGGATGAAAGAGCATATATAGAGGAGTTCATGTGGACTTTGATCGAGAAAACAGCCTGTATGTTGTGAACAGATCCTCTATTTCTATTTCTTTCATGGATCGCAAGAGGTGCCTCTCGTATATGAGGGAATGAAGATCAGTACAAGGTTGCCTTCAGACAACTAAGTTCATATTCTCTTGGACATTAAAGCTCACCTTTTATTATGAGGGAGCTACGGACAAGACTTCAAGCTTTCTTCCGCCTTTCACAATTTCATACACTAGGAGGAAGGCTACGCAGTATTCAAGCATTGTAAACTTTAAAGCCTCCATAGAAATTTCTTTGGAAACGGGGTAAGCCATAGTTAGAATTTATTCTGCTGATTTCTTACATATTTAATCAATCTACTTGATTTGGAAGGTTGATTTCAGAAAACTGCCTATTTCACCAGGAAGTTGTTGGAAAATAAGAATATATTAGGGAGCTTGTGACAGAAAACAACACCATTGTTCATCGGATTTATTAACTATTCTCATGTTCAAACGGTATGGCATGGTTGACAGACAATACAATATCATGTCCATAGATTTTTAAGGAGGCAATTTTTTTTTTCCGGTCACATTTTTTCAAGACGAATCCATGTGCAACACATAATACTAAGGTAGACTATTACGTTTGAATGAAAACTTGTTAAAAGATTACAATCCCTGACTAGGGAAAAAGAGATAATGAGTAAACATATCAAAATCCAACTCGAGCCTTTACACAAAACATCAATAAACAGTAAGTCCTATTCTACTTCAAAGTTCTAAAATTTTAATCTGAACTAATAAGTCCTCAAATTCTTCAATGCTATATTTGGGATTTTGAAGTTGTTCAGAAATGAATAATGTAGGAAAGAGGGTATTACATTGATTTAAAAGAAAATGGTATTAATATACGTTGCACAATAATAGCCTTTTCACAATGCAGAAATGAAAGGACTTGAGATGCATAGAATAAGCAAACTTCAAATAAATGGGTGTACGCATGGTCCTTTGATATGAAATCTACCAGAACAACAATCCCAAAATTATAGTCGACCTCTTGACAACCATACCAATTGATACACCTTAAGTCTCCAAATCCCTTGATTTTGTAACCATACATTCCTTTTAGAAGGCCAACACAATGGGCACCCTTCTTATACTTGAATCTAAAATTATTGATGTTTAATGCTTTATTTATCAAACATGCTCCCCTTCATAAAGGGGGAATAATCTGTCTATGCACTCCGTCATTCGTTAAGGTGAAACAAAGGGAATTTTGAATTCAAACTTACCGACACTCTGCTAACACAATCAAAAGAGTTCAGGACATCATATGCATGAAGAGTTGGTGTTTCATGAGTAATGACACTAATATAAACTTTTCACCGATTCAATAGGCACATGTTATTACACTATACCTGAGTTTGTCAGAGGGAATGCAATTGCTTTTTTCTTGCAACGCCTACACTCAACTTTGTGATTGTGATTAATTGTTAGGGGTGGGCAACGGTTCGGTCGGTTCAAAACCGAACCGGTTTGTACCAAACCGAATGAACCGGTCTGTTATTTTACAGAACCAAACCGTTTCAGTCAGAATACCGAACCGAACCTCACCGGATTCGATTTGGTTCAAATCATTTCGAAACGTTTGCCCCAAAACTATTAACAAATTACACAAATCTGAAAATTCCAAAAAAAAAAAAAAATTACACAAATCTGAGATACATGTACAAATTATTGCGTGTATATCACAAATCTGATTATGCATATACAAATAATGTGTGTATATATATAAAAATCAACCAATCAAAGGGGGTCTATGGGCCAAAGGCGATCTGGGTTGACAAAGATGAAGATGAAGACGATCTGGGTTGATGATGTGGCCGACGATCGTGCGGCTAGGCCTGCACCTGGTTATGGTCCGGATCGCCGATGGTGTGAGTCACCGGTGGTGGTCTGTATGTATATACATATGAAGAGAGAGAGAGAGAACTTGGGTCCTCGGTTGATTGCAGGCTTACAGCGGAGAGAGAGAGAGAGGGCGGTGTGTATAGGGGACTGGGTTAGGGACTTAGGGTTTGT
>MKEJ01057510.1:0-12545 GCA_001753735.1 Embelia ribes
TGCATTTTCATTGCCCTTGTCTTTGAAATTATTATTGGAAATTCCTGGCTTCAATATTTGTCTGGATTGAATTCTTTCCTTGAACCAGTGGCAATGGCTAATATAGGGCCACTTGTGGAGAAATTATTTACCTGCATTCCTTTTATTCGAGTTTCCCATCTTTTTCTTCCTGAGATATACTCCTTGGGCGCATATAAACCAACTTCGTGATTTAGTTTCTCTCATAATTTTGTGGGTATGGTAATGTATCCGGCTTTCTTGTATGGTTAGGACCTTGTGATAAAACTAAAACCCATGGATTGGTCTGTTTGGCTGGGTTTCATCATGTTCTAGAATAACTTGGATTGTTTTCATATGTGGTTTTGATCTGGATTAAGTCCAAATATGTTGCCATTAGTCTGATTGGAAGTATCTTTCTTTGTAGTTGTCCTGATGATAATGGCCAGCAAACACCTGTCGAAGAAAAACATGAAGGTACTACCACTCTTACGCCTACTTTTGCACAAAAAAATTCTGCCATGGAATTGGAGAAACCAGCTATGTTGAACCCTAATCTTGGGCAAGAAATGAATTCCTTCGATAATGTTGATATCATGTGTCAGTCTCCTGATCTTTTTGGTGAAAAAAAGGTTTCCGGCAATAGTGAAGGTCCGGCATGTAGCTCCAGTGATAGTGAAAGCGATAGTAGTGATAGTGGAAGTGACAGTGGTAGCAAGAGTAGAAGCAGAAGTAAAAGTAAGAGTCCAGTTAGAAGCAGAAGTCGGGGTAGCAGTGACAGTGAGAGTGATGCCTCTTCTAACAGCAAGCAGGGTTCTGATGAGGATGTGGATATCATGACAAGTGACGATGACAACAGCTCAAAGCCAAAACCACAAGTATCTGAACCTGAGTTCTCTGCATCACCAATCCCATTGAGGGCTTTTGAGGTGGGACCTGTTCAAAATGGATTTGAAGAAATGCAAAATGCTAATGGTTCTGATTTAGTTCAGATTGAACACAATATGCCTGATGGCATTCACCAAGGTCGAATAGCTGTTGTTGACTCTAATAAAAATATCCAAATGGAACATATGTTAAGCGAGAGAGAAAATATTGCTAATGATGCTTCCAAGCATGACCGGAGTCGGAACACTGAGAGGATGTCTAAAAGTAAATCTAAAAGGGGTTCTGATTCAAAACCACCTCATGAGAAATCTGGACATGCAAAAAGATTAAAATCTGGAAATTTGCCTCAGCCACAATTATCTTGGTCCAGAGACACTATCTTATCGGAGAGTCCTCAAACAATGCCTTATGATCAGATCATTGAAGAGGCTTATAAAGGCCGTTCTTCTGAAATAATAAACAGGGCCTTGAAGGATGGAAGTGCTAGCTCTGTTGTTCGAAAAGGCAACAACCAGGGGTTCGGTGGTACATCTAGCGTGGACTACCAAAAGTCAGGGCAAAGGCCTAGTGACCACAATGGATTTGCAAGAGCTTCTGAAGCCGCAGAAAGACCTGGCACGGCTCCTGAGAGCTTGGATTGTGGTACTAGTAGGTCTGGAAAGAACAAGCAGTCCCAGGAGCGTTTATCCCTCCAGAAAGATGGAGTTAATTCAGATTTTCAGGATGACAATCATCATAACAGACAGAAGCTAAAAAACTCCAAGGAAAACTCTTTTGGTGAGAAAACCCCTGCAGCAGTACTAGGCAGGGGGGAAATGCTTCAAAGGGAGCTTTCGGACTTGGAGTTGGGGGAATTTTGCAACCCTTTGCCCGAGGAAACGGCAGGGGCGAAAGGAATTGAAAATAAAGGTTCTTTTGAGGAGACAGAAAATAGACCCAGCTCTTCAGATTATCGGAATACAGACTTAAGCAAAGGAAGACCTACTGTTCGGGCCGGAGTTCCAAGCAACATAGGGGGCCCACCTAAGAGAAATCCTGAATATCAAACCGAAGATTTAGCTAGATCACCAAACAGAGTTTTGCAATCTCAGCCAAAAAGTTCACTGCACACATCAAGAGCTGATCGAGCTGAAGCTGGTATTCAAAAATCAGGGAAAGTGAGTGGTAAGCAAAATAGAGAAAACCGAGAGAACAGCGTTGATGGGCTTGGAGATGCTCATATGAATGTTTCTCTCTCTGGATCTAAGCAGCATGATGTTGAACGAGGACAAGTTTTTCATCCCAAAGGAGAGAGTAAAACTCGAAAATCAAATTCATTTCCAGATCCAGGTGAGGTAAAGAAGGATGCTTCTTTAACTAGTAGCGAGGGGGTTATAAAGAGGAGGGAATCTTCTTCTGATGAAAATAGTTGTTCTTTCTCGAAGTATGAAAAAGTGGAACCAGCGCTGAAGGGACCTATAAAAGATTTCTCCCAGTAAGTAGTCAGAGAGTATTCATAGCTACAGAGTGATGTCAAAACTATTACTTTTGTTCCGAGCTTGTAGGTCTTATTCGTGTTTTTTCTTTCAGGTATAAAGAGTATGTGCAGGTATATCAGGAAAAGTACGATAGCTACTGCTTGTTGAACAAGACATTGGAGAATTACAGGTACTTCCATGGAAGGAAAATAGAAACATGTTTGCTCCTTGGACATTCCACATTTTTTCTCCTGAGCTAATCCCTCGGCTCATGATGGCTTTTTGTGGCAGGAATGAATTTTATAATCTAGGAAAGGATCTTGAAAATGCTAAAGGGAGGGATGTCGGGAAATATTATCAAATCTTGGAGCAGTTGCTCGAATCTTATCGTCAATGTGGAAATGTAAGGCTCCGTTTAGTAAAGCTTATGATTTCTGTTTTCCTGTATCTGTTTATGAAAATTTAACAACTGAAAACGAAAACTTTTTTGCTAAACTTGTTTATTTTTTTGTTCAAAAAACCAAAAGCATAAACAGAAATGTCTAAACTCTGAAAAGCTGTTTTCATCTTGTTTTTAGTTTTCTTATTCTCTGCTTCATAATGGAAACAACAGGAGTGAGAGCACCTCCCTCTCTCTCCCCTTCACCATTTTAAACTTGTCAGTCTATGAATTAATATTTCTTTAAAATATTTTTTTTAGTAAATAATTTTATTGGAAAAGACCTATAACATATAGATGAAAGAAGCACCACAAAAAACGTAAACATAAACATTAGAAATGGGGTCTATGGTTCATGTTTCCTGATGTTAACTCCTCGCTATGTACAATGACACAGAAATGAAACTTCTCACTATATACAGAGTTGACACCTTTTTTGTAGTAGTGACAAATACTACCACCACTTTGTGAAAACATCCATGGCAAAGGTTCATTACTGTTGCTTAGTTCCTCCGTCCACAACATAAAATTTGTAATTAGTAAAATTTGTTATCTAAAATAGAATGGTCAGGTGCTATGATATTTGCGTTCTGAATTAATATTGTTTTCTCTCTGCAGGGACATAAAAGGATGAAGAAGATATTCATTGTGCTTCATGAAGAATTGAAGGTTTCCAATTTAAACAAGACAGTTTTTTAATCTTTGATTTCCTCACTCTTGCTCTTTTCACAATTTAATTTCCAGGTTTTGGTGTTGTTTCTTATGAGTTTGCTAAAAAATGAATACATTATTTGATTGCAGCACTTGAAGCAAGAGATTCAAAATTTTGCTGCCTCATATGCAAGAACATGATGTGTGGCCGTTGTTCTATTTCATCACTTGCCAGTTGCAAGCTTCTGGATTATCTTATTCATGTCAAGCTGTGTCCTGGAATTACGTTTAGCAATTTGTAGTGTACAAATAGTTAAAGCAATAGATTGTGCGACAGGAATAACCAAGCTCAACATCAAAATGGAGTTATAACCCGAAAGGGAGAGGGGAGGGAAAGAGAGAATATATGTTTGAGATTCATCTCTTGGAGCAGCTTAATGTACAGGATATCTTTCTCGTAGCCCATTTTGTCATTGTTGTCGCAGCTTCTGTTTTTTAGGCAGCAACTTAGCAGAGAAATCAATTTGCCTCCAAAATTTTGCTTGATTTAATGTGTACTGGAGATAAGGATGGTACATAATGCTCTCTTAGGCCACTTGCAAATTTCTTACAAAGACCTTGTTTCGTTGGAGTTTATAAACTTTTGTATATAATATTTTTCGTTTAAAAATTGAATAGTATTTATTTAGGAGCTTAGCTTTTGGCCTAACTAAATTGTAAGTTATAAGTGGGATATATCTAGTTTTTTTTAGACAGAAATAAACTGATTTATTTGTTTAAAAGATGCAAACAAATCAACCTTAATTTTATTTGTTTAATTTGGTATGTGTAGCACTAGCTTTATTATTATTTGAAGGGGATCACAAGGGTGACTAACTTGGTGTTTTCTCTTTTGTTGTGATCAATGCTTTCCCTTTTCGTGTGAGAAGACATTTGATATCATCATCTTGGACTGAGTTATGTTCTGAAAACTTATAAAATTAGCCCCTTGTGCAAAATTTTATTTCAGAAGTAAGAAATATTTCTAATCATTGGTAGATTCAAAATTTACAGTTAGGGGAGCATGATACTTTTGCTTTATATAAGAACTTTTCTTTTCTTTTTCCAACAAAACCGCATTGTGAACTAGTTAAAAAAAATTCAAAATTTATATATCAAATCTATGAAAAAAAATTGAAAGTCAGCTGAATCGAATGATGGACCAAATTGGTATGGAAATACACTTAAAAGTTGTTAATGTTTGAAATGACACGCTAAAGATTAACCATTTCAAAATTTTCGTATCATTTTATTCATCTTTTTCTCAACAAAAAATTAATAATTTCTAAAGTGAAATTAATTATTTTATCCATCCACAAATAATAGTATGACTTTTCATTCTATTGTGCATTTCCATTTTGGGATGCAATGGATGCAAAATTAAATATGTTGAAGCAATTATCCCACATATTTATTATTGTATTAGAATAGGACGATAATAAAGTAGGTTAGCAATTATATTTAACTTAAATTTTAGAAGTCTTTTTTTTTATTTGTGACTAAAATTATATACCGATCAAATTGGAAGAGCTTTTTCTTTTACACGGAAGAAAATAATGAAATATTCAAGAATTTTGTTAATCCTATTTCCTTGCATTTCCTCGTTATCCTGTTTTCGTTAATGAAATATTCAGAAAAAAAGTCTTGGCTAGCTCAAAATTAATATCAATTTCATTCTACATTGAATTTCTTCCACCGTATTTTGCAAGGAGAGTAGGGGGAGGCAGAGGGCCAAGCAGGAATGCCTCGTCCATTCATAGGCGATCCTACGAAAACAAATTTTCTAGATAAGTTAAGGTCCGCCATGTCGTCGTCATCATCATCTAGAAGTTGTTCGAGCTCATCTCTGATCTGAATGAACAAAGATTACAACTCTAATATTCACTTCAATGCACGATTGTACAAATGTGTATCATTATTATAATGCATTTACTATATCCAAATGGCTTACCAAAATCAAGAGAGATCCAAGGACACAGCTGCCAAAGAGATTAAATGATTCAGCTTTTCTAAAAAAAAAATAAAAATAAAAATCCCCCTTTTCAAAGGAGACGAGATGGGTTTTCCAGATCATGATCTTTAGAATTACATATTCCCAAAATAAATAAATAATAAAATAAATAATAATAAAATAAAATAAAATAAAAATATTCCGGGTATTGCTCAATTTCTATCTTGTTTTTTTATCTTTTTACAAGAATTCTTTTTTTTGGCGAAGCCAATTGGGGCTTCTCTTAGTTTCCATCGAATGATCAATATGCCTGAAACTTGTAGCCAAAAGTTGCTTGTGCGAAGAGATTGATCCAGGTCACTTCATCGGATCGCGTTGCTTTTTTTTTTTTTATACCCAGCTTGTTGGTTTCACAAATTTCGTAACTGTTTGTGTTTCCTTAAAAGCTTTTTTGTGCAACGTTCCAATTCTCTATGTTCAATGAACGTGAATGTATCTTTTGGCTTTACTTTTATTCCAATATTATTAATTGTGATATTATGGAATGAATTGGTGGGAATTTTTTTATACCCAAAATAATTTTATTTACTTATTCCAAGAATAATTAATGAATTTAAGTGTATATTCTTGGTTTTAGGGTTTAAAAAAAAAAAAATGTGAAAATTTCCCATTGTGCCAATAACACTTGTTTCACTATTTTCTTTTCATTATTTGGATCTAAAATTCTTAGTTTTTATTATTATTATTTTCTTTTGTTCCTTTTGTGACGAAGGTATATTTTAGGCATTCTCTAGAATGATTAGTGTTAGTCATAAATTTACTTTTTTTTGGTCATCACATGGGTTAAAACTTATTTGTTTCAAATTAAATAAATGTATATATATACTTTATATTATTTTATGTCATTTATGTATATTAAATAAATCGAAAATTGGCATAATTTAACGATTTAATATACATTATGTTTTTCAATACTATACTCTCTAAATCTAAACCCATAATTTATCATTCTTAATTTTGTGACAAATATATACTAAGTATTTTCTCTAATCATATGCTTAAGTCACAAAACAAACATGCTTAAGTCACAAAACAAATTTTGGATCCTAATAAATTAAATTTTATATGTTTTAGTGAATAATGATATTGTCTATGCCAAATTAATCCAAAGCTTGGATTAGATTCTTATTGCCTTATTATTTTGTTCATGTGTTCATTTATAAAATATCATTAAAGATATTTCTGTCGAACAATTCTCGAGGCAATTATATATGATTGAGCTATATTCTTAAAGTCGTTCTTGTAGCCTATATTCTATATGAACAAATTGATTTATGATTAAGTTTTTCTCTTGAGATGATATTATATACTCTTATTAAGCTATCAAAGTTCATTGGATCTGCACACAAAAATGAATGAAACACTTTGAGGTTAGTTATGAAATCTTTAATTTTTTTTACTATTATATGATTGCATATATGGAGAAATTTATTAATAAGATATTCTTTTTTTTTTTTTTTTAATGTTATAAGTATGCAATTATATATGAGAGTATGACTTTTTCTCCACAATATTATGCAATTGCAGAACTCTATAATCAATTTATTGATTGCCCGTTATAGTACTTCCTTTTGTGACTATATTCTAATTTATAGTGGGAGTATGTCATATCTTATTATTTTTAGAGTACTATTTTCGGATAAATATAAAATTATTTTTTTGCACTTTTGTATGCTTAATTTGGTCAAAGTAAAAACAACAACCTTGTTATTGTACTGTTTTCTATAGAGATCATGAAATTAATGCCATATTTATTGTGAGGATAAAATATGTTGATTACTTGTTAATTCAAAATACTATTAAGCATGTATTGGATTTATTCAAGTACGACTATTGTTAAATATCCATTAAAATGTGAATTGGAAATTATTTTTATGCATGATATTGATTTATCATATTCTATTAAGCATAAGTATTCTTAATTTGCATAACTGTAATCTCATCAATCGTGGGCACTATTATGCATATTTTGTATTGGTTGAATAGTTAAGTTTCATATTTAATTATAATTTATATTGCATTGATAATAATAATACCCAATCGGTGTATTGTTATTGATGTAATTTGTTGTTATACAATGTATTTTTTTTTTATGCTTATGTCAATTATTTGTTCGAGTACCCTATTGGTATTAGAATTTTGGTGACATAAGATTTGTGCATTATATTTTTATATTTCTTTTATTTGTCAGAATCATGACCTAACTCTTAATTTGACATAATTTTATGCAATCCATTATTTTGTTTTTTCTTTTTTGCTAAAATTTTGCATTTACCTACCGCAATGCAAATTTCTTTTAAATGTTTATTTTTCTATTGGAATTGATTGTGATTATCCTTGTATTATGTAAGCAATGGACATACCCTATCGGTACGACATTGCTTGACATGATTATTGTGTGATAGTTGAACATTTTTTTTAACACTTTGAATATTTTAAATTGTTAGTTTCACTATTTTTCTCTATTAAGTGGGTGAGTTTGGCATGCTTAAAATAATATCCTATATATAGGATTGTGTTTATAAAAGATCTCTACCTTAATTAAATGCCCAATTAATTAGGCGTGAGAAATGAAGGAAATGTAAATATATTTTACAAATATTTCTTATTTAATATTTCCTTTTACATATATTGTTTGTCATCGCTTTGTTACGTAGACTAATATTGAGGATCTTATAATATTTTCCAGAACATTGTCATACACTAAACTCCATATTGTTATATATTATTAACATCAATCCTTGTTAAGATAATATAATAAAATCTCAATATTAGCTAGCAAATTTTGTTGAGAATAATTTATCTACTCTATACCATTATTTTATATCATTATAAATGTTATAATTTTGGGATATATACTTGGCATTTTTTATTTTTTATTTTTATATTTCGATATGCCGTACATTAGGGCTATTTTTAATACTTATGGGAGTTTCAAACTATTTTTCTTATATGCTCAATTGCAGTAAAGTTTAAGTCTCATGTATTTCCGTTGCACGAACCTAATATTCTACTCAAGTGTGCGTGGCTATTTTTTTTAACACTTGAGTTTGAGCTAGCTATTGAACACTTGCAAGTAATCCCATATTCTAATTAAAACGTTAGGATTTTTTTTATTTTTTCTCACTCATACGATAATAAACTTGAATGGTCATCATATTTTACAATACAAATGTTACTGTAAAATTCTTTTAAGAATATTTAAGTTTGCGATGACTCAAGGAAATTCTGTGTTATTAAGTATCAAGTGAACACTTATAATTTCCTTCATTCTATATACTGAATATGCGGTTAACTGTGAAACCTAAATTTAGTTAAAATCTGTCATTCATAAATTATATATATTGTGTTTCATATTGTCATCAAGTAACCACTTATCTTGATAATTCTGCGATTTTCTAAATTTTATTTGCAAAGTACGTGGTTGTATTTTGAAAAAAAAAAACTTTGTTATTGATAAATTGTATAACCACTTCTATTGATAATTCTACACTAGTCTATTTCTCTATTCATTTATTAGCTTGCTCTTGAAAAAAGAAAGATGGTAAGTTTTTAGACTCACATTGGATATTATACTACAGAGTAATGATTCCACTATTAAATACTATACCATTAGAGCATTCTAATATTTGTGGGCTCTAATGGAAATCCTAATTTTGTTTAGGTATGCTAGAATAGTGGGAGTGTGCATACAATTATGTATGTTTCAAAACTTATTAATCTTAAATTGCCATATATTATTGCGCGCACAATGACATATGGCATATTTCAAGTGATTTTGATATTCTGACTCAATCTATTGTACCGAGATATATATAAACCCTCTTTTAATTCATAGTAAGCATCTTAAATGGATGTTAAGGTCGATTTTGTTGGATAATGCACAATAATCTTTTAGCATGCAATCGCGTTGTGCTTATCTTTTAACCAATATTTTATATTTTGTTAGGTCACATGTGTATAAGTTCCTTGCATATATGATGTCAATACTCCTATTGAGTATGATTTTATATTGTTAAGGTGCTTATAGATCTTATAATTAAAGTGCTTGCTTATTATTGACATTCTTATGGCCACATTAATCCATAATTTTTTTTTTCTTATTTAAACTAAGTGTCTGCTATTCCAATAAGAGAATTTGGATTTCCTAATTCTTTACGAATTTGCATAGTCACTCATTTAGTGAAACTTGGATTAATTGAATGTCAAATACTGTAAAGCAGTTGTTGATTTAGACGAAATGTAATTACTTTTATTAATGAGCTATCCCCATATGTAATTACTCTCAGTAGACCTATGTAGATATCTTATGACCTTTATGAGTTTGGAAATGCGTTGGCAGATCCACTAACCAGAGACTTAAATATTGGAGTACCATAACTCATATTGGTTTGGTTATGTCTTTTGATGTTTTGGGCTAGCGGGAGTTTATCATGAGATATGCATAAAATAATATCACTTTGATATATCATATCTCTTATAGCATTTTTCAGATGCTTGGATCATTCTTGGATATGCATATTAGTCTTAACTTAAATATGTCTTTCAAATTCATCATTCTTTATATGAAATACAAGTCTTTAACATGTATGATTTGTTTCTCTATCGGATACTATTTCTGCAGCGCTAAAGCTTACATTTCTTAGACTAATGGTTGATAGATGCTTTAACCATAATTGATATTCTAGTTTTAAAATTCATTTTCTTTTAAATAATTGACTAATGCTATCCAAGTGGGAGCATTTTGGATCAATTATTTGAATTAATTAATATTATGGTTTACCATTAATTAATTATTAGGAATTATAATCAATATGGTTAATTATTGATATTTATAGCACTTTATCAATATGATGAATAATATTGGGCTTTTGTTCTGAATGGACTATGATGGGTCAGACCATTTAGTTGATGTCCAATAACAGGTCCCTGCGCTCATCCGTTTGGTTATTTTAATCGTTATCCCATTAGATGATTAACTTAGTTTTTAGGACCAACGGGCAGAGTGAAGTCTTCTCTCATTCTTATCCTCTCATGAAAATGGAATATTTTACGCCAGGTACACAAATCTAACTCAATTATTTATATATATATGATTGTAGAACATGTTATAATCTTGTATCTACTTGATCGTGTTATATTAGGACTTATAGATTTCATCACCATATTGTAACAAGGCTATACAATATGGATTATTGGGTATTCTATGATAATTATCACCTCGTAACAATTAATGCTTAGTACTAATTATGAAATTTTGTTGCAGATGCTCTCTTGTTTCGTAGTATTTATACAATCAAGTGTTTTATTTTTCTGTTTTTTTGGGATAATTTATAAATTTTCCTTCCTCCGTTTTAACAAAAATAAAATTATCTTGTATTGAAAAATTAAAATTTTAACAAAATCATTAAATGAGCTAAAAGGCATTAAATGAGTTTTAAATTTACAAAATTCACCCCCTAATAAATGTTATTTTAGTGTATTCAATTACCAATATGAAGAGGCAACATGAGAAGTTTAAATTTTTGTTGAATTAAGTTTTAAAAAGTAAATATTATGTCGCAAAATAGAAATATGAATAATTATTTTTGAAAGTAATAACTAAAAACTTGAACATAAAACAATTTTAGTGAAGAATGACATGGTGCCCCTATCCGATAAGGTTTGTTTGCATGTATTTCGAGGGTTTGTTTTAACTTTTTCATACCGGAAAAAAGGTTGAGTAGAAATAGCTCAAAGCTAGTAATTTTTAAAGCCAAAATAATGAAAAAATTCGATTTAAAAACAAAGCAAATAATGAATCTATAAAAAGAAAAGACTCGAATTTAAAATCCACAGCAAAAGAAGATATATTTGTATCTTTATGTATATGTGAAAGGTCATACACAATAGAGATATGTGCATGAATGATGATGAGTCCACCAACCAAAAGAATAGCACATGGAGCTTTTCAATACTTTTTTTTTTCCACCACATAAATTGATAATAAAAAGGGATATATCCTAACAACTCACATGCAATTTTATATATCAAGTGACAATTGCTATGCATATAAAATTGCTTCTTCAATCATGAACATGTTTGATGACTAGATTGGGTAATAGAAAGTCAAGAACATGTTCCCCCCCTTTTTGTGTGTGTGTGTGTGTAAGAAAAATAAAAAGGAAAAAAAAATTTGTTATGAGAAGTACAGTTTAGATAAATAAATTATATTTTCTCGGGCAAATATTATCGATTTAGTTTCAAACTTTTGATTTTTATCAATTTCATTCTTGATATTCCCTTATTTTATCAAATAGGTCCTTTTGGACCATTTTGCCCTTCCTTTTTACTATTCACTATTAAGATTGTTATTTTAATTAATAGAAAATATACTAGACTAAAGGCTAAACTAAATAGAAAATGCATATTATTAAATAAAATTTAAGAGTTTAAAAAAATTAAAAATTAAAATAATAAATAGTAACTTGAACACCAATGTTTTCACTATTAAGTAAATAATAACAAAAAGCAATAAAACAACAATTTTTTTAGAAATATTAAATATATAAAAACTAACAAGATTCGTAAATTATAATTTTTATTGCACGATATAAGCCTAGATCTTTGACACTTTTTTCTTAATATTTAAATTTTCTAAAAAAAAATTAATGAAATTGAACCAGTCTTCAACATTTATCTCCATGCTATACCATCTATTCTAGTGCAATGCCACCAATTTTAGACATTATAATAAGTAATTTAAATTTAAGTGATATAAATGATTAAAAAAGATCACAAGATAATGATAATTTATTTTCAGTAATATATAGAGTAAATTATTTGGTTATTATTAGATTAAAAAATAATTTTCATAAGAGTTACAAATCAATTAAATTCACTTTTTATTGTAATACAAGTGACAAAAAAACTAAATAATAAAAAAACTTATATAAGAATTGATATTACAAATCAACTAAGGTCACTTTTTATTGAAATTTAAATTATTTAAAATGCTTAAGTTTTATTTAAACGTTTATACTTTCTATTTAATAGTTTGTCTTTAGTTTAATATCAATTTTAT
>MKEJ01057511.1:0-12310 GCA_001753735.1 Embelia ribes
ACCAAAAATTACCTCTTCAGCAGCTCTCCCTCCAAGAAATACCTTAATGCACCAATGAAGTCAGGTTTTGGGTATATAGTATAAGAAACCAGAAAAAGAGAAGCAACATGACACCAAATTTAATAAAGCTCGCACCTGAAGGCGATGCAGCAGCTGAGGTTTGCGTTCAAATATGTATGATTCATCATCTAGTCTATTGAAAATAGCTTGAGACAATGTCTGCACATTTCAATTTTAAAACGGAATCACTTAAAATCAAAGAAAGCTAAACCCCATAAAAACAAAAACCCATGGGGCATTCAACATTACAGGCTCAGAACTACAAATTTGCACTCCCACTCTGCACAAAAACTTTGCAAGGATGTCCTTTCAGACCAAAAATGATATTAGAGTAAGAGCATATACATATTTTCAAGGTGTATATACGTACATATATATATATATATACACACATACATACATACACACACATTTATACATATATTTATAAACAACTTCCAAATTTTCATTGCCTTATCTAATTTATCAATTCAAAGTCTCCAGAACATGCATCTAACTTCGCTCTAACTTTCTTGGTTGCATGAAAATAGACTAAAGCCCATGACACATGAAAAACAAAATGATGGAAAATTTTCGGAATAGAATAGAAGATAAAGAAGATAAGGTAAATATTGGACCTGGCCACGAGGAATGATTGATATGCGATCACAAGATTCAACTTTCGCACCCTCAAGTTGCCTTAGAAGATGAGATGTAAGAGCAGTGCCCACTTCGGTAGTAGCTCGTCGGCATTGTCCTTGATGACCCAACTCGGTCCCAACATGCTTGGGGCCCACTGTAAGGCGGTCAACAGCATCATCCAAGTCTGACTGGAAAATCGATTTATGCCCCTTTCTCACCGCCACAAGAGCAGCCTCTTGGAGCAGCTGAGCTAACTTTGCTCCCGTCCATCCTGAAGATTGAGTACATATTACAAGTTTAAAGTTAAATATATTTGAAATAAGTTGGAAAAAAATCACCCAAACAGTCTACGAAATGCCGAAAGAAAATTGTACCTAAAAGTTATTGCAAATACTCCTATCTGATAAAAATAGATTAAGGGCATAAGCAAATAACTGAAATATGCCACAGTTACGAAGCACAGAGACACTCGGTTTGGCGGGTCTAGAATTATTCTCTCTGTAAACTTCAAATGTGTCGGAGAAATCCATATGGGGTAACCAGGAGCAACAACTTGCTTTCAGATAAGGTCCACTCGAGTTGAAATTCGAAATTATTTATAAAGATGTTAATAGACAATGGAAATTGTACTAATATAAATTCAATTATGTAAAAATTGATGACTAGAAAGAGTTTTATGCAACCTTATTGACATACTTTTTTTTTTTAGATTCTTTAAACACATGTATTATCGTATCCTCGATTTATCCATGTCTCATTTTGTTTTTTGTTTTTTTTTTTACAATTGACATGTGCTGTGTATCTAATACTTGTATTTTCATAATTATGTTCCTCGTTTTATTATTTTCTAATACTTGATTATTTACCGTGTAAATATGTTCAATAAACTATCAAAAAGATTTTTTAATCAGTTCATCTTCGCGCACCATGCACTGGCACAAGAATTATAGCCAGAACAACATTTACAAATGTTTAACATTTAGTTAAGAGTTTTAACCAAGTGCTGCATACATATACATGCATAACATTATTCGATGATACACTAATAAACCTCAGTGCAAGCATAAGATTACTATATATCTAATACAGTTATTTTTGTTTGTTTGCAATACATTTACTTGGTAATTTGTAGACAAAAAGGGGAAACATGTTGGGTTTGGAAATTCACTTGGGCTCATCACTAATCCTAATCTACTCCAAAGACCTTGTCTCATTTGATCTGATTTTACTTTGAACCACATGGTGGATAGAATAAGGCAAGGAAAAAGCAGAGAAAGAAAGGAAAAGACGGGAGAGGGAGTGGGGGATACCTGGCAAATTCTGGGCGTATGTCGACAAATCAACACTGTCTGACAATTTTACTTTACGTGCATGAACTTTCAAGATGTCCAATCGTCCTTTGGCATTAGGTGGCCGAATTCTGATCTATAGGCAAAGTGAAACCATCACAAGTTCACAACTATGAATTGCTAATTAAGCTGATATAAACCCACAACTACCAGCATAGCTACTAAACACGTTGACTACAACAAACAAACCTTACGATCAAAACGCCCGGGACGGAGAAGTGCTGGATCTAACAAATCCATTCGATTGGTAGCACCCAAAAAGATGACACCTTTGCCTGTATCAAACCCATCAAGCTCTATCAGCAGTTGGTTCAATGTAGTCTCCCTTTCTTGGGTGGCAGCATTGTATAATTCGTTGGTGAATTCACTGAATGTTCCTTGCCGCCTAGATAAAATTCGGAAAAAGAAAAAAGTCAGCCATGTCTGTCTACAGCCATCTCTAAAGTCTAGCCTATAGCCTAATCAATATAGTCAACACACTAAGAATGACACAGATAAGAAAAGCAACCTTAAGTAAAATCAACATGAAGAACACTTTACCTTGTTGCTAATGCATCAATTTCATCAATAAAAATTACTGATGGCTTATTTACCTGTCAGGACAACATAGGCAATTATTAGAGAAATACTACAACCGAAAGTGTATTAATTGGTCAGGCATAATTCAACGTAGTAAGTCGAGATGAACTCCACCCGATGCTACAGAAGAATATAGAGGTAAATGCTTTTCACCTTGGCTCTCTTAAATAAATCCCTGATACGAGCAGAACCAACTCCAACTAGAACTTCAACAAATTCAGACCCAGCCATTTGGTAAAATGGAACACTAGCTTCGCCAGCTATAGCCTTGGCAACCAAGGTCTGAAAAGGCAACACTTTTAGATCAGTAACTTATACTGTATCAAGGATCTGTTTGATTGTGTTTTCAGAATTTTCAGTTTCCAAAATCATTTTGAATTCAGTAATTTAAGAACTGACACCTTAGACATCACCCCATTTGTTTTCCAATAATTAAAATTTTCCGTAAAAAAAGTAATTTCCTGAATCATAAAAAAGAAATGCATAAATAAGTTTTACGTAGGCCTCTAAAATGGGGTGTTTTCCGAGAACTCCTCTTAACATTTGTTCTAGAAACAAGTCAAACAACTGATTTCTAGCAGTTTTTCTGTTTTCAAAACCAGAAAACAATTTCCAGAAACATAACCAAATAAAATTTAAACAACAAAAAATTTGAGCTAGTCATCCAAAACATTACTGACCTTCCCACATCCAGGAGAGCCCTCCAAAAGAACACCATGTGGAGGCTTGATTCCCATTTTGTCAAACAGGTCTGGATTCTTCAAATATCTCACCAACTAATTCCAAGACAAATTGGACGTAAATAGAATTAGCAGGCTAGAATAGAGTCGAAAACTTGAAAGTCGCAAATTTATTATCACTAGTAAAGATCAAAAGTGGAAAACACATAATATGAAATTCACAAGGGAAAAATTAACCGAAGTGCCTAAATTTATGAAACGCAATACATGCTGTACGCATTAAGAGAGCTAGTCCTGCATATCTTCTGAAAGTATCTAAAACTTAAGACCAACAATATCCCTCTTTATCTTCTATGTAGATTATGAAAAATTATGTTAACAGTTGCTTATCCAACAGACATACTAACGGAGACTGCTACAACAAACTTAAAAAGAAAATTACCTCCTGGAGCTCTTCCACTGCTTCCTCAATCCCAGCCACATCACCGAAAGTAACTCCAGTTGAACCCTGGAGAAATGACCACAAAACGCAAAATGGAATGTCTAAAACATGAAAACCAGAAAAATAAGGAACTAAATACATAACAAGAGCTTGTCATAAACTATAAGCTTACAAACAGATAGCAAAGAGAAAGTATAACTAAAAACTAACATCGACACGAGCTTGTGGTTTGGATTGAGAAAATTCAATGCCTTGCCATAAATCCTGCAAAGATCAAAAAATCAAATCAAATTCCGTCATATATAGCCGCCTCTGAAAAAACCAAATAATATTAGCATAAAAACTCACCCATTTCCTGAAATTCTTGGGTCGTCTTGAAAGGGTAAAGCGTATCAGAAGAACCATAGTCAAAAATACCAACATGATTGGCTTTAGCATTTCAAGACTGGCAGATACACCACCGAAGGTATAAACTTCATACAATTTGGAAAAGATTCCTCCGTCGGTGAAAACATCAACTATCTTATCCCACACATTCTCTAAAATACCCAAGAAGAGACCAAGAAAAAGCTTTAGAAATGGTTTTACTACGGGCCATACAACATATACAGTCACTGCAAAGACAAAGCTAGTCACGGCAAACACTGCTGAAGCTAGGAACCCTCCAACAACAACAGCAGCTGTAGCCATCACAGCAGTCAGCATTCCGAGTTCCGCTATCATTCTGCTTGATATTGAGGATGCAACTGGATGAGGATACTCCGGTAATTTTCCTATCCAAGACTGTACACAATATTTTTAGCTGTAAGAGAGGTTTGGGTGTAAAAAAAAATTACCAATACTCCTAGGTTAAGTCTCAAAACAATGCGTAAAAACAATATGTCGAACCTTAGAGTCAAGCATAACGCTACTTCTATCTAACTTTATCCTCTACAATACGGAAATGGTGTGCAGAAATCTATTAGTATGCCCGATGAGTCCCGGATCATTAGTTAGGGATAGAAGAGACTAGATTGTGAGTTTCAATCCTTAATTAGGGATTTGCACTCAACAAATTCAAGGAAAACCATGAGAAAAAACTTTTATATTTCATAAAGCTGATAAGAAGAGTTGCAACTTTGCCTACTTATAGTACAACTTTCATCAACTGCAAATGGCTGTAAGAAACTACCCTAAGTACATCAACTGCAAATAACCACATGTTGATATCGGTTGAGTTGGAGGGTAAGAAACTATCCTACGCATCTCAACCATTGAGATTATCCGCTGAATTCTCTTGCCTCATCAATGCCCTTTGCATCCATTAACGTTCTTGTCAAATGCCAGAATTTGACAATCACAGATTTCGCCCTACCTTGATTGTTCCATTTTTATTCACGTTTCCAATACCATGCAGATAAAAGAAGAAGTGAGAACTTTCTACCCTTGGAATCCCTTTCTCTAGCATTTCAAATGTTCACCATCCCTTCATTGCCATATTATTCAATAGTAATGTATCCTTTATCCTACCGTTGCACAGGGGCTTTCAAGGAATTGCCACAGACTACAAGTTCCACGGGTTTTCTATATGAAAAATCCTTACAGTATCTACTCAAACACATTTTCATTCTCATAAGAGCATTCCCCAGTGTGTATCCAAATTTGAGTATCTAAATTTGAGTATATATCGCTTTGCATGATGTGAACAATAACTTTTTCCCAACAGAGTATCTATTCTATGTATCTATAATTTTAATATAATAGATTTATATAAATCTAGTTGCAAACAGAACTGCTGGCCAAAAAAAATACTTCATTAATAAAAATACAGAGAGCTAATATTGGTCTAATTCATACTACATAGACTTCTAAAATCTATCAATCAACTGCAAATATTTCAGAGATGCAAAATAAAGATAAGAACTTATAAAAATAATGAGCAAAGATTACAACATATTCATGTCTTTTTCATCATAAATTAGCATTGCAAATATGAGATTAGGACACTGAACCAATAAATCATAATTTAGCATCACTAATTTAGGTCTTTCAAATAAGCTATGAATAAGCTCAAACCTATCCCAAATCAAATTTGAAGAAAAGAAGCAGAATGAAACTAATAGAAAGTGAAATTGGTTTTATTGAATGAGGGTATTTCAGGAATTACAAGAGTTAATAGGGATATTTTTTTCTAAAGATTATTTAGATATCCCTACATCCTGCGTTACAGTAAGATTCCAAACCTGCAAACTGAAATTTGTCAAAATCTAAAATACATATCCATACTCTAACAATAGATACTCTGATGAAGTGGATTCTTTGATCATAATATCTAATTGAGAATCTATTTGTAAAATAGATACCCATTTATATATTATATGTTGGGAATGCTTAAGTCATTACTTCCCTACTGTGATGAAGGATTGTTCTTTAAAGCATCTATTCAAACGAAGCATAATAATTTGTAGAAAAATCCTTTAAAGAAGTTATTACATATACAAAAGACGAAAAAACGCTACCATAGTCTGCTTTTCTATTGCATATCGTGGCCCAGTGTACTGCTCCAAAACAACCTGCGCCTGCCTCTCTTCCAATCTCATTGCCCTATACAACATTCAATAATCAAAATAGTATATGACAGCAGAACATTCATAAAAGGTACAAAATTTACTATTTGAACGATGAGATTTTGGATTGCCCAAGAAAAAGAGAAAGGAACAAATCTAATCCGTCAAACACCTCACATTGCATGAACAGAGGAGAAATTTAAAAAAAGAAAGAAAGAAAAGACGAAAGTAAGCAATTTCCAAGGCTCAAATATCCACACAAAAATGAAGAAAATACTAAACCAATGGCCAACCAAAGGGACATTCACCAGTTGGCCCTCTGCAAGTTTTTGTCAACTCTCTTTCAACAGCAGAATTAAATCAAATAGATATAGCAAATGAAAGTAACTAATTACTTAGGCTGCTTATCCGGTCAAAATGAACACCACGAAAAATAATTTCAATCCTAAAGTGAAGTTCACCATTGGGTTCTCTGTAAGCTTTTGTCCCCTGGAGCTTCCTTCAACTCTACAATGAAATCCCGAGACCCGTCACCAGCACGCACATCCTCTTTTAGGGTCAACAGCTTCACCTTATCAGTTTTCAGGTACTTTTCAAAATCACCCAATTCCAATTTCGGCAAACTCTCGAAACTCCTATCGAATTTCTCCTCCTCAGACAAACTCTTCCCAAAAATCTGCTCAGGAACATACAATTGCCCTCTATGCTCCCTCAATATATCCTTCAGATACACAGAATCTCTCTCCTCCCCACTCTCTTCTCTCCCATCTCTCTCCTCCTCCTCCCCACCTCTCAACCTAATCTTCCTCAACAACTGCGAAAACCCCGAACTCGAACCCTTCTTAAGCAAATCCTCCTTCTCCTTCAATGTATAGAGCTTATTATCAATCAAATACTTGGGTTCAACTTGACTGGGGTTTTCTCTCAAAACCCTAGAAACAAAATCCTGATAATGGCTACTAGAGGTGGCATTGCCTATTTTTGAATCGGATTTCCCGAAAAGGGCTAAGGGTTTATGAATAAAGATAGGGGCTTTTCTTCTAGAGATGGAAGTGTGGTAAAGGGGCTTTGTGCAGAGAGGGAGAGAGAGAGGATGGGTGATGGAGTGAGGGTGAAAAACCATAGCAGGTAAGGGAATGTGAGTTCCAGTGGTTATCATGATTTTTAAATAATTAGGGTTTATGAGATTAGTTGGCTTGGAGGAGAGAGAGCTCTGAGCTATGATTGCTTGAGGACAAAGATCATGGAGCAATTCAGGGGAGAGGAGATAAAAGATCGAACTCTGCTAATGCTAATATATATTTCGGACATTATATATATATATTTGAGTATTCACTTTAGCCTTTCTCCTTAAATTTTAAATACAATTTTTCTATCTAAAGTTTTTATCTTATTCAAATATTCACAATTTTCAGATTTTTTAAATAAGTTTTCTATGCGATTAATCTATAAATACAATAATGTGAAGATTTTCAAAAAATATTTCATCAAGTATGTTCGTGTGTTTTTATTTCTGGTCGGAATTTTTTTATTTTTTAATAGAGGGGATGAATAGTGATTTTCTCAATTGGAATAAATCTTTGAAACAATTCCTAAAATGTTCCCTGAAATATAAATACAGTAATTGATACACACTTTCTATTTCTCATTCGAAAAAAAAGAGGAAAAAAAAGTTCCAGAAAAACGAATTCCTTTTGTTAAAATGTATTCTTGACTTGGCCTCGTAATCCTAACTGCAAATTTTATTTTATTCTTTTTTGACAATTGTTAATAAAATCTTTTGTTCGGATAAAAGTCCTATTCGTCCGACAATCAACTTTCAGTCAAGTTGCAAAAATTGGGCAGCTCATTAGGCATTTCAAAGTTCAAATTTTTTTTTAAAAAAGGTCATAGCACGATATTTTGGCTAGTTTGAGCACTTAAAATATGTGCCCATCGAACTAGCATCTAAGGGGACGAGGGACACCTTTTTGTACTGACATCATCCTTTTGTTCAGAGAATAAATATAGAAAGAAGCATTATTTTGTGTTTTAGTTATTTATTTCGTATTTGGACCCTAATTTATTTCCTCATTAGTTTTAATTCGTTGTTAGCTATGTCAACTAGGGTTTTTTAACTCATATTTTGATCCTCCATAAAAATTGAGAGCTTCCTCGCCAAAACTTAGTTACTCTTATTTGTTGTTATTCAAGAGTTTTTCTTATTGATTTAAGCATAGGCAGATCCAAATGGGATAGCCCCATCCTTCCCTTTCCCTCCAAAAACAAAAAAATATTTGCAATTATCGGTAAACTTTGAAATTTTTCTATAAGTTCTTCTATAAGGCCATTGAGCAAAAAATGAATAGTCGCCTACATTGAAGAGTAAACTTGCCCCCATCCCCCTCCATCTAGGAGAGGACAAAAATTTGGGTATCCGATTCAAAATTCGAGTATCCGATCCGAATTATCCAAAATTTGAATTTAGGTTCGGATCTCATTTTTTTTTTAAATTCGGGTAATTCAGTTTCGAACTCGGGTAATTCGAATAATTATCCGAAATACCCGAATAAAGAAACGACATCGTTTTATATTATATGATACATATATATTATAAGAAAACCACGTCGTTTTATGTATATAATTCGGATTTCGGTTTGGGTAATTCGGATTAGTCTAAATTGGGTTCGGGTTTCTTATTTATAATTCGAGTTTGGGTAATTCAAAATTAATTTTGGATAATTGGAGTTCAGAAATTTCATTTTTTTCCGGGTAATTTGGATCGAATATTTCTCGAAATACATGAATGCTTTCCCCTACCTCCATCCCCATACAAAAGTCTTGGGTCCGCCACTGAATTAAAGGTTTCACCTCCTAGCATAATACCTTTTCCTTTAGCACTCACAAGCTTATTAGACAGAGACTAGCCATTAGTTTAGGTATTACTCTGTGTTTTAAACGAGTATTATTGTCATTGATGATTGATAGTTACTTGATGTATGCAAAAAAGTACATCCAACTATTGGAACTAATTTTGTAACCATTTCAATAAATTGGGAACTAAATAAGTAGTTTGTGTTAGCCTCGTAGTTTCCGAATTTAAAAATAGAAGCGAAGACGCTATGGTAGATAGGGAAAATAAAATGTGTTCTTAAAATATAAAAAAACAGGAAGCAATGATATTATATGTAATACAATAAATAAGGGACAAATTACATTTTAGTGTACCAAATTAACAACACAAATCCAATTGATACCCCCAAATTAAAAATTCATCGAATTGATACACTATATTACCAAAAATTTAGAAAGTTATGCTTTCCATCCAAATTTTTGTCTATGGCATGGGCATTTTTGGATTTTCAAAAAATATTATAACGGGTATTAACAAATGACATGTATAGGGGTAAATTAGACTTTTCACATTTAATTTTCCCTCCTAATCTATTTCTTCCTCTCGCCCCCCTCTGCGAACCCTAATACCCTATCTGTTGTATCACACTCTCCCCATGTACGACTCTCTCGTTCTCTCCCTCTCTCTCACACTCTCTCTCTCTATTTGCATCTCCATCTGTATCTATATCTCTCTATATATAACTCTTTATCTATGCCATGAATACAATAATGTGTCACTGCTTGAATCTCATTGTTAAACACACTTTATGCACCAACTTGAATCCGGGAAAAAGATTTCTCACTTGTGAAGGTGGCAGACCACCTAATGGCTAGGATTATTTTCTTTGACTCAACCCACCTATGTGTCGACGTTCAAAGGATTTGATACCTGGTATGCTTCTTAGGATAAATGCAATGGAGTATGAGTTGAAGCGGAATAAGATGATGATTAGGAAATTAAAAGTGTGATTGATCATATGTGTTTATTTTATATTTGTTATTCTAATGATTTGAGGGTCTAATGGAGAAGTTATGTATGAGAATAATTAATTGTCACTTTGTATTAATGAAATGTTGAATCCTAATTTAGTGTTAAAGTTATGATTTGTGGCTTTGTATTACTGAAATGTGAATGGAATAGTAATGAGGTATAGTGTCTTCTGCCAAAGGATAATACAACTGGATTGCCTCATGTCAAAACAACAAAACTTGCAATATCTTATGCCAAAGGACAATACAAACAGAATTGTAGTGCATTGACAATAACAGAACAAACAACACAATGTTGCAACAACACAACAGACACACCACAACTATCCACATACACACCACAGCTATCCAAACTACTAAGCTATCAAAATACACAACACAATGTTGCAACAAGTAGTTAATATTAATAATGTGACAGCCGCATAGCAAAATACAAAGTCTTCCCTTGTCAAAGTGGCAACAACCAAGTACCAAAATACAAATTTTTCTCTTGTCAAAATGGCAATAGCCACACAGCAAAATAAGTAGTCATGTTCACATAATTGCAATGCAAAATAAGTAGTCATCTTCATATAAACATACTGCAACAACTACCTAAATAGCTAAACAACTATACTTTTGCCCTTGGGGGATTAAAGTTACCCTTATTTTGCATATTTTCTCTCTTTTTCTTCAAATCAGCCTCCTTGGCTTCTCCAATTGCAGCCAAGGTCATGTATAGCTTCCCCTTGTGGAAAATTTGTCCATTAGGTAATGGAAGTACAAGAGGTTGCATGATTCCTACATGAAGTATAATACATGGTTGAGGAGCATTAGTAGATTGTTGGGTTAGGATTTTAGTCATATTATCTTCTCTATCATCCAAAGTCTAGTCTATATGTAAGACTTCCTTATACTCTTTACTTAGTGTATTCATAATCCTAGAACTCTTTCTTAGCTACAAAATCAAACATAATACTTGTTATCATAACATAATATATATTTATAATGAACTAGCTTATTAACATAGTATAATCAACCATAGCACAAATACATCTCTTACCTTAGGTTCCTGAGTAAATTCCTGTTGTCTTTCCATACCAGCTTATACATTGATTTTACTATGCAAATAAATAAATATAAGTCATAAGCTTCTAATAAAAAACTATTGGAAAAATAGAAAGAAAATACAAGTTCTAATAACCTATTTTCCCATAACCTGTACAGAGTTTTGACCTCTAAGCCCTATAGTTCATCAGCATTTGCAATCTTTGACCACAAGTCTTCATCATAGAACTTACAAGTGCCTCTATTTCCTCTCTTAGGTTCTCTCTCAGGTTCTATCTTTGGCTCCAAGAGTAGTTCAAGTTATAACTCCATATCTGACTATGTCTCCAACTCAATTGGCTCTCCTTCTTCAACATTATCAGGCTCATCAATTAAGTGCTCAAGCCTACTTCTCTTGCTTTGTGTACCTTTTTCCTTCATTTTCCTAACTCTCTTAACTTTGGGAATCTCACAAGTTCTTTTATTGTATCCAAACTGACCACACGTTTTATAAGGCTCCAAATTTTCTAAAGCACCGTAATAGTGCTGTACTATAGTAAGTAAGGCATATGTATGATGTAACACTTTCAAATTCAATAACAAAGCGTGTGTTGATAATTAATTCAGTATTTTCATTCTAACGTACCTTTTATTAATTATTATAAGTATTGACAATACTCTAATCATATGTATAAACGATAAGACTCTATCAGTACAAGTAGAAAGATCATTTAAAATGAATTTCTGGCAAATTGGGTATTTTTAGTCGGACGAAAAGTCAGATTCGAGTTCTGATTTGACTAATGGATTACATAGATGGAAGGACTGAAACCTTAAGAATTTTACTTTCAGTACGGACCTTCGGAAATTGACTTTATTGTTGATTTTGGTCAAAAGTTCAACTTTAGTCAAAATAGAACTATGGATAAATTTTAGTTGGTTTTCAAGTCTTTATTCAAGATTAAAACTCACAGTTTCACATGTGCAAAATGACTCAATTTTTTCCTAAGGTGGCCAGTTATAACAAGGGCAAAATAGCCAACTATATTAGTTCAAAACTAATGGCCAATTAAGCTTCCAATTGGCTTGGTCTTGTAACAATTAAATGTCACAATTAACATGTGACAAATTAAACAATTTTCC
>MKEJ01057523.1:0-14929 GCA_001753735.1 Embelia ribes
CTACCTCTATTTTAGAGTTTGAAGTGTATATATTAAAATTTAGAGAGTTAAAAATAGGTAAACTGGTGGAATGCCCTAATCAATGACAAAACATTATCCTAATTTCTACCTCTATTTTAGAGTTTGAAGTATATATATTAAAATTTAGAGAGTTAAAAATAGGAAATATGGTGGAATGCCCTAATCAGTGACAAAACATTATCCACATTTCTACTTATGTTTTATAGTAGCTCCATAATTAATCTATCCTGATTGATATTTGTGGTGCTTACAGCCCCAGCTTGAATTTCTATAAGTTAGGCCATACACGCCTCCATTGTGATTTGTAGTCATGAGTTCGTCAAATTGAAAACAATCGGCATGGAAACAGGGAAAATGCTCCCTCCCAGATCCACAATGCGCAATGCGGAACCTTTATGTACTGAGTTGTCCATATATATATATATATATATATATAAACAGAAAAAGAAATTTCATTTCAAATTCAAAATTATTCCAGAACAAGGGAAAAAACAAGGTGAAACTTAAACAAAATCCAAATTTTTTAAAGTAAAATTGAAATTTGGAAACCCTAACCTGAGCCATAGTCAAGCCTTTGGAGTCATGGGACTTGATAAGCTGGTCATACTGCTGCTTAATCTTCCTCTGAGTAACACTAGCCGATGTCGTAAATGGGTACACACAACCCTCCTCCTCCTCTTTCTTCTTCCCCTTCTTCCTCTTCCTCTTCTCACAATCCGACCCCTCCTCAACTGGGTCCGACCCGAACAACCCAACCCATGCCGAATGGGTCGGGTCTGGCTTCATGATAATTAAGTGCCCCGTTTTCTTAATCCTCTCAGGATCCAATTCCGACCCGTTTATAACCGCGTCGGACTCGATCGAATCAACCCAATTTGGGGAATCGGACTGGGGCAAATGGGTCGGCTCCGGTTTGACGATTAACGGGCTTTTGATTTGGTGCTCTGTTTTCTCACTATCCAAATCAACCGATCCCGACCCATTTGCAACCGGGTCGGACCCGAACGAATCGGCCCAGTGGAGGAGAGGGGATTGGGTCAAGTGGGTCGGGTCGGGTTCGGGCGTTAGTGGGTTTTTGATTTGGTGCTCTGTTTTATTAAGCCTCTTGTAAACAGAGTAGATGATGATGGAGAAGAGAGTTAGAGAGAGAGTGGAGAAGAGGATGAGAGAGAAACTGGTTTTGAACTCCATTGATGATAGAAATCCACCGATGCACAAGGATTTTAGGATTTTTGTTTCGGTAAATTACACTTTTTCCGCTATGAAGTTTCTGAATATTACAGAATACCCCTGATATTTATTACTTTGCACTGTCCCTCCTTGGGGTTGGGTTTTAATGTCCATTGCACTTTACTACCAAAGTTTATGGGGGCAAAGTGAGAGTCAATTTATTTATCATATTTGATCCATAAATTCCCAAAATAACCCTATGTCTTATAAACTTTCTATTCGTAAATGGAATAATAAATATACTCAGTATGATATGTAAAAATGCTTTGCCCTTCTTGGTCAATAAAATCACTAACAAGCACCAAATTATTGGCGCCTAAGTGTACGCATTATGGAATGAGTGGCTAGCTGGGATGGTGGTACGACTTTTTTATTTTATTGTTTTTTAGATAAATTATTTTGTATAATTATACATATTTACAAATATACAAGCTTTCCTACAAATATAGAAGGGTAAGATGGTCTTTTTCGTTATACAAAAGTATCATATTCAAAATTAAAAAAGAAAAACCGGGGAAAAGGAGGAGCAATTTCGTCTCTGCTCATGGAAAACATTAAAACAAACTTTTATCCTTGGTTGGGGAGAAAATGTAGTTTCCGATACCTTATGGGTATTATGAAATAGTCGGAAACCTTATGGTGCAAAGTGTAATTTATTCTTTTCTTTTTTGCTGCGAAAAGAAAAGAATATTTTGATTCTATCTAGATATAAAATAAAAGACATATAGAAAAGAAAACAAAAAGGAAAAGTGGCAGGTTCTAAAGATGAAGTGTTGGTGGTGGGAAGGTTCTCAATTCTTGTTTTTGTTTTTGGTTTTTCTCATTTGGAATTTTTTATATTTTTCAAATCAATAAAGTCGTTCGCCAATTTGGCTCCTTCATTACAACTCGTTAGAGTGGTTTCTCTAATTTAATGACTGTACGTTTCGAATTATCACGATCGTTCATAATAAATATGAATTTAGATCTTATGTGAAAACGCGATATAGCGATTTTCCTAATTTGACTCGTACCCTAAAACATGTAATATAATGATTTACCACAAAAACTTTCTTGGCTCGTACCTTAAAAACATGTTATAGCTGTTTCTAATTTGAAACTCGTTACAATAATTTACTTGAAACTCTAATTATTTTTTGTCAAGGTAAAAAGCTCATTTGGGATTAACGCATATTCTTTTTCTTACTGTTGAAGGAGCAATCTAAACATTGAGACCCCTACTTAAATATTTTAGATATATCCTTAAAAATCATACAGAACCTTGGCCAGTGTTAGATCATCTTCAATTTAGAAATTGCAATTTCAGTTTTAGAAAGCAATCTTATTACAAGAGTGTAAAAGTGAAAACAAATTCATCATGCCCAAGTCAATTATGTACGAGTAAAAAACTAAGAATAATTTTTCTTCTCAAACTTCTGGAGTGGAGAATACGATTTAGTTAGTTTTTCCAGCGGAATTTATAATTTAATTTTTCATCGCAGTAGTAAACAAGACAAACTATCTAGCTTTAACGTATGGTGGAAATAGAAGTCGTCGTGAGGAAGTAGCTGCATTGCAACTTCACAACGAACGATCACAAGTGTACTATAAGTATGTACAACCGAGTGTTTTAAATTGTATTTAAACTCGTAAATTAAGCAGGGAATTTTTCGCAGATTGAGATGCAATCTTTGTCCATCTGTTATACTACGATACTTGAATTACATTAACACGATAGAGGATTGTGTTGTAACTTGTAAGGACTCGGTACCGAGCAGTGGCTTAAAATTAGAGACAACCCCAATGTTAAGCGTTGTTAAGCAGCGTTAATAAATTACTGGGAAAATGATTTTTATACTGACAATCATGTACATAAATTGTTAAAAAAAAAAAAACGTATATTCCATGCATGATTTTTGGAATGGATATCATTCCTCAAAAAAATTTATTCAAACAAATGAAAGCCAAGAGCTTACATCTCATAGAATACACTAAAACAACAGTATTATGCACATGGATACATTTCCTACATCTCAATGTGCTTGCCAAGCTCTTATATATAACAACTTGTATGCATATATGTACATAGGACTTCATAATCATCAGAATTTTGTATGGGCTTCGAACCAAATGGTGTGTCGTATTCCCTACGACTTCACCCTGGCAATGCCAAAACAAATGGTACCTGTGATTTTTCGGAAACAGATGCGGTAAAAAAATACTTCTCAATTTGTATGAATATGTGGTATGTTTTCGAAATCAACTGCAAATGGCTTCTACTGAGAGTTTCTTCATGACATTGGGACATGGATCCCCTCCAAATGCTTCTGGTGTTACCGGTACCGTGCATGATTGTTGCCCGATGCAATACTGCATAAAAAAAAAAATAAATAAATAAATAAATCGATCATTTAGTTCCCCGAGTATCGGTCTTGTATGTCCAACATACTATTTAGCTAAGACGGCATACAAATCAATGAATATAAGATACCGTTAAACTTCAAAAAGATTTTGGGTATTCTAATTTTTGAACTGCATAATATTAATCTTGGCGTTTTCGCTAAAGCAAAGTCAGGATATATATACAAGTTGTAAAAACTTACAACTGTTTGGCCCAAGCATGTAAATATTTCTGTTTCCAAGTATAAATGCATCGATTGCAATGTTTAATATACCTTTTCAAAGACATCGTACGAGTGATGAGCATGACAACTCCCCTCTCGGAAGCTTCCGCAGCCCCCTTCGGGTGTTCCAAAGCTAGCAAACTTTATCGAAGTCATCTTCTGACCAGCAGCACACGAGAGGTGGGCCTTAGGCCTAAGGGGTTTGCTAACTTTACCAGAGGCTTGCATTTGATAATTCACCAAACTTGGTTGCCACTCGTATATATCTGCGCATACACTGTATATCTCTCGTTTCACCAACGATATCTCATACGGGTTTCCTCCCAACTCTTCAAACACGACCAACAAATTCCCAGTAGGACGAAGCCAAGACCGAGGAACATGATACCTGATAATACCATGCATAATTATTCTATTTCATTTTTGTGGTGAAATCAAACTAGTATGGTAACGACTTAAGTTTTCAAAAGTTCATTAGCTTACCATATTTGCGAAGGCTCTCCACATTTACTTAGGCATTTCTTCTCATCAAACCAACCGGCATAACTACAAGTACTACAAGAACCCGTAGCTTTGTATGCAGGCCAGTGTCGTCCTACACTTTCGCCGTTAATCCATACTTGACCTTTACCCATACTGCTCATATCCAAAGCCAAAGGCTCGTCTCCAGCTGGGGCATTGAAAATACTCTGAAATAAAAAACACGAAATAATCACAACCGCAAGGTCTAAGGACTAAAGCATCAAGACTTCACAAATTTTTACTCACGTTTAAGTACTCACCTTGTACCACGTGAGCGGTTGTTTTTGGGAAACCAAAGAACCTTCAACCCACTCAACAGAGGAGCTTCCACTAAGCGAATGAAGACTCAATTGTTCTCCTTTTAGGCCAATCTAATCAGAGGCGTAAAAGCTTAAGCAATTAGAGAAACGAGAGCAATTATCGAGAAGAATTAGCTATACAACATACCTTGTAAGTCCACTTTTGCCAAGATAGATCTCTCCTTCCCTCGTTGAGACCATCCAATGAAACCGGACCAAGAACTCCCGCATTCCACGTCTCAAAATGTGGACCTATGTTCTGTTTCCATAAAGAAAGGGAAAAAAAAAAAAAAGAAAAAGAAAACTTAATATTGGTTTACCACTAAATATTAGAAAAAAAGGAACTACTGGTCTGCTTGTTTAGTAAATTTAGAAGGGATTTATCAATTCCACAATTTCAGAAGTACAGGTAGAAAACCTTTTTAGCGGCGAATCTGCTTAGTAATGATTTAAAATATGCCTAAATATTTGACCACATCGTACATTCAGAGAAACAGATCGTACCGGAAGACCAACAGCAATGCTCAGCAGCGCGATTTTGTTTACACCAGCTCGAAGGTTTACACCTTCACTAAAAGTTAATTTCGGGTGATCTAAGCTTCCATAGGCAGTTCCTGCAAAAAAGTTATATGTCCTTCTCAATTTAGAGTACAGTTTTGGAAACATGAAACACCAAAACTACATGTCCATGCGTAACCCGAGCAGCGCACCTGATAATTGGCCGTTGATGAAAACATGTAGAGCATGCCCAGCTGAAAAGACTGTGAGAACCGGGTACTTTCCACTCCTCAAAAATCCTTCATTAGAACCAATCTTCACACTGAAGGTTCAAATGAAAATGACAGATTACGCAAAAACAAATTATTAATCACTTTTTAAAATCATTACATCTATGAAAATAATTAAGAAATGTGAATTTAAGATATAGACTTACTCTGTCATGTACCATAAATAATCAGAAACGTCCCTCGTAGTATTTATTTGCTCCAACAATCCCGTCATTGTAAAAGTATTGTCATCATAAGAGGCTAATGGCTCTTCATTATATGAATGCCAATAGAATCCTACGTCGTAAACCACAGGTGTCATCTTCATGATAGCACTTTGAGCTCCCAACTGCACATACAATATTTCTTCTTCGTCAATACATCGTTAGAAAGAAAAGACAAAATAAAACCTTAATTTCTCACCCTTGCAGTGTTGAAAACGGTGTGCTTGCAATCGGGAAGAATGCTGATCGACCAAGGAGGTAAATCGTAATGCATGTTTCCAAAAGTGACTTTTGCATAGGACCTCGAGTTGTAGTTTGCTAAGAATGCTGAACAAGCCCCTGATTTTGCATTGAATACATGGGCCTGCAAATACAGTCAAAAGAAGGAGAATGAATTTAATTTGGTTACATTTTGCTTCAAAACTTAGTTGCGGAAACAGGTTTTCGAGTAATTTGTTTCTGAAAGCACCAAATTTAAGAAACTTATAAGAATGCTGTCCCCATGAAAACAGTAATAAAGCAACCATGTTGCACCGAGTTCCAATGTTCTCCAAAAAATCCAAAACAAAAGAAACTTTAAACAGAAACCTGAAACTTAGAAAACACAGCCTATCATTCCTTTAGTTTCTACTGAACTGAAATAATATTTTTCGAGGAGAAAATGGGATTAGTCTAACCTCTTGATAGTTTCCAAGAGAAATCGTTGTGGGATCTGAAGATACCAGAGCTGGCTCACACAGTTTTATTGCTCTATGGAGATCTTTCAAATGGCCCCATTTAGGTTGCCTCAATAGCCCTACAAGAGAACATGAACACTCGTAAAGTTTACTCACGAATCTATGATCTTGAAATACATAAAACTACAACGTGTTTTCTCATAAGACAAGGGTGAAGAAATAGCAAGGAAAACAAAATATCTACGTGTCGACAAAGAAATGTGCCTTTTGTGTAGAAAATGGCTGTGCCTTCTAGAATTTAGATGTTCTAGAAACAAGCTCACATGTTCTTTTTGTTGATGGCAAAATCAATAGACGAAAAACTACAAATATCAGCTTTCTGTTACTCTTTAGTAAAACTTACGTTGCCTCTTATCAACAAAAAAAAAAATGTCCTATCTACAAAACTTGCTGATGTGGAGGTCAGCTTATGGTAACAACTAGGCTATGATCTCAGTAGTATATTCCTGTTACGCACCCGCCATATCTTCTTCAAATTTTTAACAATAATAAAAAATTGCAGAATAACAATTAAGAATTCGTCGAGCAAATTGATATACTAAAACGTATGAATAAGAACTTTGAAAACATTTGGCAATCTTTAACACTTACCATATTCATCAAGAGGAGCATCATAATCATAACTAGTCGCGATAAAAGGGCCACCAGCTGTCCTGCCAAAATTTGTTCCTCCATGATACTACAAGTGCAAAACCACAAAAATTTTAGCTACACTGACTTACGGTTAGATTCTTGTGTACGCAATACAACAACAACAAATAATAATAATAATAATATACGCACCATATAGTAGTTTATGAATGATCCACCCTTTTGTACAAATCTTGCCACTGAAAATGCTATATCCTCTGCAGGGCGATAGGGAACTGCTCCCCCAAATTCAGTAAACCTGACAAGTTACATAACATATTATTAAGTCGAAAATAGAATTTACTTTAGATAGCAGTATATATGATGTGATAACAAAAAGATAGAATGGGTATTCACCATCCGGTCCATGCTTCGGTCCACATCTTGGGTTTGTAAGCTTTGTTAGGAGAGAAGTAATCGCAATAAAAACCATTGCAAGCATTTATCTGTGTATGATAAGAACTGTTATTAGGTATATAACCAATACAACACAATCATAACCAGAAAAAGGATTTATTTCCGAACCTAGGTCTATACGATTTACTTAATATTAAATACCCTCTTGGTCTAATAATTCAAACACTATCATACTTCTCAAAACGAGGAAACAGAAACAGATACAGTTATAACTAACAAGGAAACATCATCATCGGTACAACAAACAAAAACAGCAATAACTGAAAGGTGCGGGAAACAGAAAACTTGAGCCATGTGGAGGAACGATGCTATCCCATCGAAAAAATAGACACTACACTATTTCATTGCAACTCGGACTAAGTATTAGAATTACAATATTATTAATGATAGTATTTCTTAAGAAAACACAAGTAGATTATGAAGTTAATGCATTTTTCGTTTTAGAAAGAAAATTTTAGTTGATGTACCCTTACCAATGTAATCAAAATGGAAATGTAATGCAATATATGCATATTAAGCATATACTTACAATGGGGTCAGGAGCATCGTCTTGTTTGCACATAACCCATGGGACACCGGTACCTTGAGCCACGGCCATTTGAGCAGCCCATTTGGTGTATGCTTTACCCGGAGTACCCAATTCATATTCCATAGGCCCGTATTCATTCTCAATCTGTTTCATACAATTTTTTCAATTTTAACTATATGTAGAAATTCACCGGAAAATGGAAAGGACTGAAGGTGAGTTTCGGAAACTACCTGAGATAGAATTATTGGACCACCTTGAGATTGGAATAGACTCTCGGCTTTCATCATATTTACAATCTTCGTCGTGAACTTTTGCATTTGAGCCTTCAAGATGTACATTTAGATACTATATAAATTTAGTATTTTTACAATCCTAGAATTTTAATAGTAATAATAGAAATTGAAACATAGCCCATATTCCCAACCTTGAAGGGCCCATTGTCTGTCCTGAAACTGATACCAGGAACATATTTCAGCCAAACAGGAAATCCCCTGAAATAAAAATGTAAAAATACAGGAAAAACATATAAGTGCTCAGAAACACAATTTTTTAAATCATTTTCCAGAAAAAAAAAACTTTAATAATTACCCAAAATTCCATTCAGCACAAACATAGGGACCAATCCTAAGATGAACATAGAGACCTGCTTGCTGGACTGTCTTAATAAATTTCACCAAATCATATCTCCCCCCAAAATAGTACTACAAACATAAAAAGCACAAAAATTTATTACTTGGCCATAAATATAAATAAAAGTCCATGTCAATAAAATTCTTCTTTTCGAAAATAAAAAAGGATGGAAAATAAATTACTTTTCCAGGTTGAGGCTCATGTCCATTCCAGAAAACATAGGTCTGGATAACATCCAATCCCCCTTCTTTAGCCTTCTGAATAAGATCTGGCCACATCTGTAAAAACAAAAAAATATCCATTTACCAAAATCAATAATATATATTAAGAGCATTCACACCAGTCTGTCTGTCTTTGTAAAAATTCATTTCTATGATAAAAGTCAATATGTTAAAAAATTCCAAGCACCAGTCTTTCTACACATTTTCTTAAAATTATTTTAATAATCAGTATCTTTTCTCCTAATCTTAATTAGGGTTTCATACTTTTGTAGAAAAAAGAAATAAATCAAATAAATGCTAATGAATAGAAGATTTCCAACTCAGAAATTTGTGGCAACAGTTCTGCTCAAATTTCTAGAGAGATGAGAACTGGAGTAGGACATTTCTAATCCAAGATTTCTCATTTAAGAAAATAAACGAGAGAAATCTCGCATTTCAAAAAAAAAAAAAGGGTGTAATGCTGTAACAAAACACAAAAAAAATGATTCCAAAAACACATTTGGGAAAAAGAAAGATATATATACCTCAGGGGTGCTACGTGGGTAGTGAATAGATCCAGATAAAAGGATCTTCCTTTGGCCATTGATGACAATTGCTCTGCTATCATATGATACAGAGGCTACACAATGAGACACCAATGAAGAACAAAATAATAATAATAATAATAAAATCCTCAAAAACATTCTAATTTTTGAACCCATATTTGGAGCCTAAACAAAGCAATGCCCTTTTTGTTTTTTGGTTCCTCAAACACTTTGAAAACTTTTATTCTTTACTTCTTTTAATCAGAGAGAAAGACTGAGCAGAGAAGAAAGGGGGGTAAAGAAATCCAGAGGGGATTTATTTATTTCTTTTTTTCTCTTTTATTATTATTTTGTTGAGAGAAGGAAAAAAAAAATGTGACTTTTACTGATCGGACTGTGATAAGTGGGAAAAAGCAGAGGGGGCTTCGAGCTGCTTTTAAAGGGGTGGGAGTGGGTCCCACGTAAGTACGGGACCCACTCCTGGGTTTGCGTTCCTCATCCAAACGCGGAGTTTCTCAGCTTTCATCCACTAAATACTTTTTTTCTTTTTTTTTATTATTATTATGATTTATATATATGATAATTAGCTAAATACTTTTTTTAAAAAAATGAGGATAAAAGGAAATTTTTGAGGCGGGGTTTTGTTGTAAAAATATTAATCATTGTGCATGTCTGTTCACCTCGATTTGCTGAGATAATAAATTTATAAGGCACAATATTACCTCTTGGTAATGCGATATGGGAAGTTGATGCGCGTGACTGACAAGCAGTATTTGTTATACAATTTTCGACAGCTGGATGCATGCTCAACTGCTGCGATTTAATACTTTAAAATTTTAAAAATAAGAAATAATTTTTTATATTAAATTGCAACTGTCAAATGTGCATCTAACGGCCGGAAGCTGCATAATATGGACTACTTCTCAATTATACGCTGCAACTTACCATCTTCCCTTAATAAACCTTCGGTTTTCTATTGATAGTCATTTATTCGTTTATATTCGTAAGAAACATTATATGTTTATCATTTATCATTTATTTTATATTCCATCCATCCCATTTTTATTGTCCATTACGAGGTATCTAAATTTTTATATTAACAAATAATAAATGAGTTTAACTATTTTAATTTATTAGTTACTTCCATATTTACCCTTATCACAATTAATAAATGACATAAGAATTATAAATATTAAGTTATATAAAGTACATTAAATGGGAATAACTTAAAAAATTGTAAATTCTTATATATTTGTTATTAAAAAATATATAAAACTTTTAAATATATTCCAAAATAATAAAAGTGACTAAATAAATTGAAACTGCCACCAAATCAGCGCGGACTGAGATTTGTAGAAAAGGAATCCCAAGTCTTTGGTTCCATGTAGGGAGGCTTTATTTATTTTATTTATTTTTTTGGAAAGAAACAGTTATGGTATTCGTCAAATTATTTTTAATTTACATATAAATTATATATAAACTTTAGAAGTCTTACTACCGCCGATGCTCTCCATGGCAATAAATGTAATTATTTAGGGCCTAAATAATATTGGTTTCGTTAGTAATCACTAAAGCAAAATTCTTAAGCATCCTTTAGTACACAAGATGTCTCATAGTACGTAACAATTTTTCTATTTCTTACGCTATGAAGGTTTGAATAATCCTTTACCATAAATAAATCTATAAATTCTAGCGTACATAATAGTTTTTAAATAAAAAAGTTAATTTATTTTTAATTTAAAAAAAATTAAGTGCATGTAACTTAAAACTTCAAGTGGTTTGTGGTCCTATCCGGCTCGAATCTAGATTAGTCGGAGCTCAATATGGACTTCAAGGCCTTTGTGGTCTTGCCCGACTCGAATCCTGATTAGCAGGAGCTCAATGTGGTTTTCGGATATAAGATGGTTATACAAAAAAAAAAAAAAAACTTCGAGGGATTATTTAAATTAAAATAACAAATAAGTTTAACTTAAAAGCTAAGCAGTCAAAAACTGCCCAATTTTTAAATAAAAAAATTTAAAAATTAGAATTTATTAGCTGCAACTAAACAAATTAAACCCAAACTAAACTCTTAAATGAACTCAAGACACTTATTAGCAAAATACTTAACTTTCCTTTTTCAACAAATCATATGCTCCAAATATTCATGAAATATAAATAATTGTCATTTGTAGATACATGGTTTGGTAGCAGAAATTACTAAAAAGTAAGCTTATCCACCAAATGTCTTGCTTAACTGGCATTGGACCCAAAATTTATTTTCTATATAATCAAAATAAAATAAGAATTGAAAAGTATTAAAACTACAATTATGAGTTCCAACTGAGGGAACATTTCAGGTAGTGTAGCTTTATGATATATATTACTTAAATGACAAAAAAGCAGAATAAAAGGTTAGCTGTTCCTATCAAAATATTTTATTTTTTTGCCTTCTTTGAGTAGCTAGCTTCATGTTTTCAATAATATAGTCACATAGACTGGTATATGACAAACTATATATGAATTTTTTGAAAGTATATTAATGGATAATATCAAGAAAGCTATGGTTTTGGTGTGTTTTCTGGCTTTATATGATTTAAAAAACAATTTTTAGATTCTTCCAATGTTTTATTTATGGTGAAGTTGGTGAAAACACATAAAGTGATGGTGCAATAGCTCTATTGCGTTTTAGGCTTTTAGCTTTCACCATTTAGAACCCAAAAAAGGGCACTAAAAAGTATTTTGTAACCATGAAAATGCAATGCAAATATTTTTATTTATGACTAATATTGGTAAATCACTATCTATTGGTAAATATTTTTATTTATGAGTAATATTTTTATTTATTCAAGATATATACAACGATCGAGTTTCCACGATAATCACTTTCTCTTTCTATAATAAATTGAATATATGCATATTTTACAAACAATTCCACACTTTTGTCATAAAATAAATGATAAGATTTTCGCAGAAAACTATTCTTTTAGGTGGCGTTGAGTTACAAAATCAACACTGGTTTCAAATGAAACTCAAAATAATTAAAAGCACACACATATATATATATATATCAAATGTATCTTGTTAGTTGCTCAACAAGCATTATTTCATATTTTTTTGGAGCAGGTATTCTTGGGCTTTGCTTTATATATAATTTCAATAAAAAAATATATAGATGTGTTCGATAGAAAAATAGAATTGTTATGTACATATGAGTATTAATATATTTCCACTTCTAGCACCAAACTCTTGTTTCCGGAGGAGCTACAACTCCAGCTATTAAGGCTTGGTTTGGTAGTATTACTTATTATTAAAATCCATTTCCTAAAACTAATTTTATAATTTTATTTAAAAAGTAGGTGTTATTTTGATATTTTGCAAGTAAAATGATATTTGGCGAAAGATAATTTGCTTAATGTTAAAAAAAAATGCATTGAAATCATGAAATGTTGCTAGAACAATTAAGATTACCGTTGTAACAAATGCTAAAAAAAAATAGAATAGAAAAAATAGAATCAACTTTTAAAAATAAATTCCAAAGTGATTCAAAAAGCACCTCATAAAAAAATGGAAACAGTGGTTGAAATAGCAACATTTTGAATTATGTACTTTAGAATATATCTTTTCAAATGAAAACTGTGTTTTTGGTACCAAAAAAAGTTGCCTTTTTAACCCGAAAACTATGCGGCAATGGTTCCGGCGCCACTTAAGAATAATATACTATGATAATAAATAAAATACAATAAATTATTTCTACCAGACACCCTAGTCACTCTACGTTGATTAAAGTTGCTACTTTTATTTTAACTTGTTTATTTTATGGTTGCTAGTTGGTACTTTCACAAATTTTTATTCATCATGTAATCCTCTTTTTATTTGTTTGTTTACAAGCCTCGATTTTATTTTTAATAGAACAATTTTTCACTCGTTCTAGACAGCCACCGTCTAATGGTTCCTAAAATTCATGCTTTATATATTCGAGATTGGTATAAATTATTTATAATAAGACAAGTTACGCACTAAAAGATTTTATATTTCCAGTGCCCTAAACAATAGCCTCACATGTACCTATACAAATTAATTATGTCCATTTCATTAAATATTTAAACAAGTACCTTATATTTATTTGTTTCCGTTTATGATTTATACATGTTTGAGTTTTTAGCGCAGAGAGACAGTTTGGCTAACAGGGTGTTGGGCAGTATATACGGACTTATCTCTTTTTTTTATTTTTAAATATATGATTAAAATTAAAAAAAAGATTCTCTACAAAATTTAATTGAAAAAAATTAATTTACTTTTAGCCATCGATTTTAAAATAAGCAGTCTAAATTTATTGGGCTGAGGCTGCCCATCAGCCCACGGATCAACCCTCCTTGGTACAAAGCCATAATTTGTATGTAAATATTTTAGGACACATTTTGTATTAGGCCCGTATCACGAAGATAAATTGTATAAATTGTGTCTTTACTAGATTACTTACATAATCGTAAATGTTCCAAAAAAAAAAAGGGGGGGACAATATAATAAATAGAATTAAGATGCAAACACATGAGACCATGAGATTAGAATTAGTCAGTTGAAATTCATTAAAGAAAATTTCTTCGGGTCTATGTGACTGAAAACACAAATATAGATTTAAGATAAAAAAATACCTTTTTTTTTTTTTTTTTGGATAGGGAATGTAGATACAAAATTAGTTACCGGTCTCAGTAATTACTATTTAGTGATAAATAGACTACATTTTGATTTAATTTCTTTGCAGTTTTTGTGCTCTTTCTTTTTCCCCCCTTAAAAAAAGGAACCACGTTGAATTGTTGTCATTTTCCAATCATGAAAAAGTATGGAATTTTTCTTTGTAGCAGAAGGAGGTGACAAAGTCAAATTTTTTATTCAAATTAAATTTATCAATAAGCTATTATTTTGTAATCAATGGTGACACACGTGAAATGAAAATGTTTAGAAGTAACAAGTAATAATTTGCCTTGAGTCCTCGAATTGGTAAAGTCATGGCCGAAAATATGATAATTATAATGAAAAACTTGAAACAAAAACATGCTCCATTTCCAAAAAGAGGGGAAAAAACATTTTCACATGAGAAAAATATGTATTCATTTTTCATGGTGTTCTAAAATGTAACACTACAATATATCATTCCCAGATAGTAGCGGCCAAGACCCCACCGTAAGAAAATTTTCAAATTTTCAATAAGAAATATTTTAAAATTTTGAAAATTCACAAACACATATTTATTTAATTCACAAGACATATATATATATATATATATTTAATTTCTAAATATCTATATATTTTTAATTAAATTCCCAAATTATATATATGTATTTAATAAAGCTGAAATTTATATATATATTTATAAAAACCCAAAAATGATATAATTATTCATTAACTCCGAAAAATTCAAATTAAATCATGATATTAATTACAAAAAATATTGTAAAGTCTTACCGCGTATGATAAAAATCATACCTTAATTTACCGAAGTTTCCAAGCTTTAATTTGAGATTGTCCTTCTTTGATTAAATTCCTACATAATTAAAAATAAATTCTAAAAATACCTAATTTAATTTTTGAACAA
>MKEJ01057524.1:0-30065 GCA_001753735.1 Embelia ribes
GAGCATATATCCGAACGACATACAGATATACACTCTTCAATATATATCACACATTTAATTGGAGTCAATTTGGTGCTCTTGTTTAATTACATTAAAATTGAAAAATATATGGTTTTGATCCAAACAATTGTTCTAAGTCGAATTCTGTAAATTTGAAATGGAGTTTGACACAATACTCTCAGTTAAATATTTACTCCTGAAAACTTTCCTTCTTCCCAAATCACCTGCATCGACAGATTCTAAGTTTCAGCTATTTAGTTTTTTTTAAAAAAAATTGGATTGCATTTGGCTCCTTAACTTTTAAACTGAACTTTTTTATTGTTTTGGGTTATAATTCTTAAGCTGAATGCATTCGTCTTTTTCTGAATAAAAAATAAGCTAATTTATTTATTTAGAAACCGTAACCAAACAAACCCTTAAGTATAAAATTTGATGTATGCAGAAAGTTTTACTCCGAGGGTTTTAATCTTTGATTTCATAGTATATGAATTCAGGACTAGTGAGAAAAAAACTCGTATCGAACGAGCTAGTTAACGATCAATTGGCATTTCACCTTTAAATTTAAGCTAGATAAACTTTTTCGTTCAAGTATTTTTATAGACCTCCATTAGAGCTTCCCATGACTCTACCCACGTAACTCATTTAATGTTTAAATTGGATACCAAGTAGCTACAGACTGTATCAGTCTATAGCAGTAAATTGATTTCAAGTCATGTGATTTGAACTGACAGATCGAAGGATTGAGAACAAAATATGCATATAGATTTGCATTTTCTCTTCTAATTTTAAAATTTTTATTTACAGTCGTTAGATAAAAAATATGCAGCTCTGCATATGGCCAGAGACACATAAATCTGTAGCCACGTGTTGTCCATTTCATTCATATATTTTAGGTCTCAAAAGTTATAAAGCTCCAATTTTATTTATTTATTTATTTATTTATTATTTTTATATATATTTTGTGAAGTTCAAATTTTCGATTGACTTATACACGCCCCTACTGAGTCTCTTGTAAAATGTGGAAGAAAATTCCAAAACCAACAAAAAAAAAATATCAAATGAAAGAAAAGCTAATTTCCCACTCTGAGGCTGCCACGTATGCGTTGGTAAACCACATCCATTCCTTCTAAAATCTCCACTCTCTCTCTCTCTCTCTCTCTGCATCTCTTTGCCACTGCTCTTCATCGAGATTCGTCCTCCCTCCTTCTCCATAACAGAGTATCGGCTTAGCAAAGGTACCCAGTTTGTATTTACTTGTGTAATTTGGGTATTAGTCGATAAAGCTTCTTAATTGGACAGTACTATTTTGAAATGGGTTTGCTCTAGTTTTGAGTTTTGGAGGAGTAATTGTGATGATTATATTTACTTTGTAATTTTGTTATTATTAGTCCATAAAAACTTCATGATTGGGTAGTTATTTGAAATGGGTTTACTTTAGTTTTGAGTTTCTGTTGAGTAAAAGGCTTGTTTGTTGGCACCTTTTAAAAGATTATGTTTTTTCCCCAAAAAAATAGATTTGGTTGCTCAACTTTTAGCTGGGCTTTTTTTGATTATTTTGATATAAAAAAAGATAAGAGATTTAAATTGTATGCATGTGGGGTTTTTAGTAGTTATACAAAAGCTACCTTTTTTTTTACTTGAAAGTTGCCACCTAATAAACCCTAATTGTGATAATATTTTTTAAAAATTTTTGCTTGAAAGTTGCAACCTAACAAACTATAACGGTGGTAATTATATTATATCATACATGTGTAATTTGACTATTATTACTTATTAGCCTATAAAAGCTTCTTAATTGGACAGTTATTTGAAATGGGGTTGCTCTTGTTTTCAGCTTCACTTGAGTAATTATGATGATTATATTTAATTTTGTAATTCGAGTATTAGTTGATCAATGCTTCTTAATTGATAGCTATTTGAAATGGGTTTGCTCTAGATTTCATTTTCAGTTGAGTAATTGTGATGATCATATTCATTGTTTAATTTGACTATTAGTTGATAAAAGCTTAAATGGTTAGTTATTTGAAATGGGTTTGCTCTCGTTTTGTGTTTCAGTTGACTGATTGCGGTGATTATTATGTTGTATGAGATAATTTCGTACTGATTTTCTTATTGTGGGTTAGTAAAACCCTCTTCTGTAATTCAACTGTTAGCATGTAAAACTTCGTAATTTGATAGTTACATGAAATGGTTTGCTCTAATGTTCAATTTCAGTTCAGTAACTGTGATAAGTACACTGTTCTATGAGATAATATTGTACCCATTTTTTTGTTTGAGACTTGATTAAACCTGGAAAAGGTTGTTAGGTTAGTTTTCTTTTAAGCTCCATCTGCAGAGTAGCTATTTTTAGCTCTTGATTTGCATCAAACTCATGTTCCAATACTTTTGACTGTTGAACTTAACATCCCAAATTTGGTTGAATTTTTTTTATCTATGTTTCGTGTCCCAATTTGGGTATGGGTTAGGAATGAATTGTCATTTGGTGAAAGAACAATAAATGGTCATACTCAAAGTTTTTATCAAAAATACTAGAATTTGCAAGATTTAAAGAAAAAAGGAGAATTAGAACCAGCAAGTAATTGATGAGGAAACTTTAGAATACCTAAATCAGTAAATTGATGAATCAGGTGGGTAAAAGATTTCAGGAGTGCAATTACCAAACTCGTGTATGGTATTTACTGGTAACACGAGGTATGGTTTGCTTTTGTAGTGCACTTTTATCCTTTGTTTATGATCAAAACAGATTGTTAAACATTGATTTGCAATTAAATTGCGTCAAAAAATCTATTAGAGACTTTTGGAGTACGGGCATTCTTATGGTAGCAACTTAGAAATACTTGTTTCTCGGAAACATCGGGAATCAGGACCCTGGCACGCAGCTTTGTGTACCTTGTCAAATGATCTAATATTCACAGTTGAAACAGTCATATCCGTGCATTGTCTTTTCTTCTTTATTTCACATCAATGAATGAAAATAAGTTCTCCCTTTTTTGGTTAGCATTATGAGATCTTGTCAGTACAGATTGAAAGGCATAACATTTGTCTCAAGTCTGGTTGCTAAACCCTATATTGGTACTCCCACTAATTGACTTAAGCTCATATTTGTTGGAGATTATCTAGTATCCACCGACTTACGCAATGTATTTAGGATTTTGGAATTAGTTATTAGGGTAATATCAAATTGCTTCCTTATTCTTTCCAAGATCCCAATCGAATTTGCGTACGGGGGAAAAGATTTTGTGATACCAATATACCATTCAAGGACTTGTGAGTTATATATAATTGTAGTCATTGTTATATACTTGTCATTTCAAATCTTTGAAGTGGAAGCTTTTGTAACACTATTGTCTTACAAGTATATTTGAACAATAAAAATTAATCGGCTAGAAAATACACGTTAACTACCCAAATCCTATTTTTCAAACCTGTCCGCTCACAAACATATTATATGAAGCTGCTTCGAGTAATCATGCTCAATTGAGAAAATATCTAGTCCAAGAAAGTTTCAGATTTCCAAACATTATGCTTTACCATTAATTCCTTCTCCTATAAACCTCGTGTCCTCTTGATTGGAAGCACTAATCTATTTTTGCTTTTAACATTCTGTACATATATATGGCACAGTCTTTTGGAGTGTTTCTTTCTTACTCTCTCGCTCTTTTCCAGGCATGGCGGCATCGTCAGCATGCCTAATTGGTAATGGATTGACTACTAAAAACACCAAACCAAATTTAGAAAAGGAGTCCTATAGCAGGCGCCTTCTACATTCATGCGCCGTATCATCATTACGACAGGCTTCCAAACCTGTTTCCGTAATGGCATCTCAAAATCAAAGGCAACAACGCGAGGGGAGGCGGGGTTTTCTGAAATTATTACTTGGAAATGCAGGACTCAGCGTGCCCACTTTACTCGGTGGTGGAAAAGCTTATGCTGCTGATGATCAAGGAGTTTCCTCATCTAGAATGTCCTATTCTAGATTCTTGGAATACTTGGACAAGGACAGAGTTAAGAAGGTCGATTTATTCGAGAATGGAACCATAGCTATCGTGGAAGCGGTTTCTCCCGAACTGGGGAACCGAGTACAAAGAGTTAGGGTGCAACTTCCCGGGCTTTCTCAAGAGCTCCTTCAGAAATTCAGAGAGAAGAACATCGACTTTGCTGCTCATAATGCTCAAGAGGAGTCGGGGTCTCTTTTGTTCAACTTGATTGGAAATTTAGCCTTTCCTTTGATTTTGATTGGTGGTTTGTTTCTTCTCTCGAGGCGTTCATCTGGGGGGATGGGAGGCCCTGGTGGGCCTGGATTTCCTCTTGGCTTCGGTCAATCGAAAGCAAAGTTTCAGATGGAACCCAATACTGGTGTGACATTCGACGACGTGGCTGGTGTAGATGAAGCGAAGCAAGATTTCATGGAAGTGGTTGAGTTCTTGAAGAAGCCGGAGAGGTTCACTGCTGTTGGGGCTCGTATTCCTAAAGGGGTTCTCCTTGTGGGTCCCCCAGGAACTGGAAAAACTCTTTTGGCTAAGGCAATTGCTGGCGAAGCGGGTGTTCCATTTTTCTCTATCTCTGGTTCCGAGTTTGTTGAGATGTTTGTTGGTGTCGGTGCCTCTCGGGTTCGTGACCTTTTCAAGAAGGCAAAGGAGAATGCTCCGTGCATTGTATTTGTCGATGAAATCGATGCTGTTGGAAGGCAAAGAGGAACTGGCATTGGAGGAGGAAACGATGAGAGGGAACAGACCCTTAACCAGCTCTTAACTGAGATGGATGGTTTTGAAGGAAACACTGGTATTATTGTAATTGCAGCTACTAACCGTGCAGATATTCTTGACTCTGCCTTACTAAGGCCAGGAAGATTCGATAGACAGGTAAAAAACTAAAATTAATAATCTCTTTTAAACGATTTTTTTTCTTTTCGAGGGTAAGTTTTTAAGTTATTTTGTTGTGGTGCAGGTTAGTGTTGATGTTCCTGATGTCAGGGGAAGAACTGAGATACTGAAGGTTCATTCTAGCAATAAGAAGTTTGATGGTGACGTGTCTCTCGATGTGATAGCCATGAGAACACCGGGTTTTAGCGGAGCTGATCTTGCAAACCTTTTAAATGAAGCAGCTATATTGGCTGGTCGGCGAGGGAAGACAGCTATCTCTTCTAAGGAGATTGATGATTCGATTGATAGAATTGTGGCTGGAATGGAAGGAACGGTTATGACGGATGGGAAGAGCAAAAGCTTGGTCGCGTATCACGAAGTTGGACATGCTATTTGTGGGTGAGTCCTGCATCTTTTCCATCAAATTGTTTAAGCCATCTAAATAATGGAACTTTTTTTGGCACTTGCCAAGATCTATATTTCACACCACCTTTAAGGTTTTTTTTTCTTTACTGCGTCTTGTAATTGAATTCCCCAATCATTTCAGTTGAGTTATAGTAATCCGAAGGAGCATTGGCACTATCACTGACACGAACGTTTACGACACTGCAAAATCATGATGGACAGACAGTATGATATAAAAAAACCTGGATAAACTTTATATATTAGTGTCTCCTCCTTGAACATCTGTAAATGAACCCTGCCCCAGGATTGATCAATTTTCATGGCTTGACGTCATTCTATTGACCTTGCTTTTAATTGTTTTTTAAAAGCTAATTGTTCTGTTTATGCAATCTCATCCTCTAATTGCTCGTATTTCTTTTCCTTTTCGCGCAGAACTCTCACACCGGGGCACGATGCCGTTCAAAAAGTGACCCTGATTCCACGTGGTCAGGCTCGAGGTCTTACATGGTTTATTCCTGCTGATGACCCTACATTGATCTCCAAGCAACAATTGTTTGCTAGAATTGTTGGTGGACTAGGTGGAAGAGCTGCCGAGGAAATCATATTCGGCGAACCAGAGGTCACTACTGGTGCAGTTGGCGATTTGCAACAGATCACTGGCTTGGCCAGACAGGTAACTCTCCTTGATGATTTGATGATACATAGGTCGACAGTTAACTTTTAAGAAACGTACGGGAGTGTGTCTATAGCTTGGCGTGTTTGGCTTCTTTGGTGAATAAAACTTGACGAGAACTGCTGCTTATCAAAAATCTTCATTGAATTGTTCCGACTAGTCATGTAAAATCGTAGGATTTTTAGAAACATTGTACTCAATTGAAATTTCAAGTGGTTTATCATCTTCACTATGGTCCAAAAAAGTTTTGAAATAAGAATTTGGATTTAACTGGGTATGATCCGTCTCGAACCACCCCAGTTTCGCGAAATGAATTAAGTCGCTGGTTTAGTTATGAATTATATTCTTTATTTAACCCTGAATAATGAGTAGCATTTCTTGAAACGTAATAATTATGTTTACTCCATCTGTATCTGCAGATGGTGACTACTTTCGGTATGTCTGAGATCGGCCCATGGTCTCTGATGGACTCTACGGCTCAAAGCGATGTCATCATGAGGATGATGGCTAGAAATTCAATGTCCGAGAAGCTAGCTGAAGACATTGACACTGCAGTGAAAAAAATCTCAGATAGAGCGTATGAGATAGCTTTGAGCCACATAAGGAGCAATCGCGAGGCTATGGACAAGATCGTCGAAGTCCTACTAGAAAAGGAAACCATGACTGGCGACGAGTTCCGAGCAATTCTCTCCGAATTTACTGAAATTCCAGTCGAAAACAGGGTCGCACCGAAGGTTCCATCTCCGGTGGGTGCATAAATAGAAATAGATCAATTATTGTTAATTTGTTTAAATGAATAATTTGTATTCCTCGTCATGTGTAAGTATTAATACCAAGTGAAACTGAGAATTTATAGACATTAGTTTGTCCATATGGCATTGCTGTATCAAAATCAGATGACCAGATATTCCATTTTAACATGAGAATTCGGACTTACAGAAAAATTTAGAAAATGAGGGGAAAATAAGCATTGGATTTTCTTTAAAACGTTATATATTTCGGAAAAAAATTGTGATTGTGAAGACATTGCAAATTGCTAGTTTGAAATTTTGATTTTGTTACAACACATGAAGCAGCTGCTTTGATTTCAAAAGACGAACGCCTCACCCAAGCTTGAAATGAGTTTGGCGATCCGGTTGGAGTATTTTCAGAGTCGAGCATAAATAAAAACACTAGTTCTAACTAAGTTGATGTCTAGGACATGAACTTTTGTATAACAGCAAGATTTTCCTTTACGACATGATATTAAGATGTTCTTTTCCAGTTACTAGTAATCCATCGGCCAATAAAGCTGTCGTCACCAGAGCTTGCCCGTCTTAGCGGGATTGAGTTCCTGTCCACCTCATCGGCTCAACAACGTATTAGACATCATCTAATTGAGCTTTACATATGCCATCAAAACTTCATAACAAAATTTATACCAAATAATTTTCATATAAATGTGTTACAACCTATTGAGAGAATAATAAGGATGAGGCTACATACTATCCTCATCGAGAAACTTATTTCATATGAAAATTTCCACAAGTTACGCCTTCTTTTAGAATTACTTGTGATCCCATTCACGTCATTATATGTATCATTACAAAAAATAGCAATATAACAAATTATACAAAACAAAATGTATAAGCCTACTGATAGAATATAATGATGAGGCTCATATATATCCTTGTTGAAAAGCTTATTTCATATGAAAATTTCCACATGGTAATGCCTTCTTTTGGTAATATGCGTTGTTTTCATTTATGTATCCAACAACTATCCCACATTTGCATTTTTGTTTTCTATTTCCATGATATAAAAACTGCTACAAGCAACAAAGACTGGAAACTATAAAAAGAAACTTGCCATTAGATTTAGCCCCTATGACCTCACCATCAGATACCAAAAATACACCCTTCTCTTTATGAATAAGCTCAAGTACCAATAAGATTTTCCAAAAATAGTCTTAACTTACTAATCTTAGAAATAGAGTAATATACATTTGATTATCCATATCATATGAAAAAGGGGAGAAACTCACGAGACCCGTCTATTTTTCAAAATATCTATTCACACTTCATTATTGAAAGAAACATTTACAACATTAGCCCTTAAGACCTAAAAATATTTTTTAATTTTCCCCCATTTTCAGATACAAAAACTAAATAATCACAAACCAAACAATAATTAACTAAATACAATTGTAAAATTGCATTGCAATATCAACAATGCCTACACAAACTCATGCACCTTTTTGCTCAGGCCAAAAACCAAATCTCACCTTGTCCGTATTCTCCACTGTCATTAGCGAGGGTTTAGGCTCCCGCAATGAAAGCACTAATATCTGGACCTTTAGCTTCTTTGAAGCTCACATACATTTCCAGTCCCTGCCATTACGAACAGAAAACTTTCAATTATTGTATTCAATTAGTACAATAAAAAAAGGCTTGACAAACAAACAACACAAATGTTGAGAAGTAGGAAATGTAATGTTGCAGATGATTTTTAAATCTGCATGTATGGGATGGGCAGGTAGAGTGTACTGAATTGTTTCGTTTAATTTGCTCTGGTTGCGTTCCTTCACACAAAACCTAGGTGGTTATTGAATCAAAATCCATGATCAGCAAAAATTGAATCAAAATCAATTAATTACCAATGAAACAAGGATGTCCACGCAATCGTAATTTAAATTCCTGGGTGGCACATCAATTAGCCCAAAGATTTGTGCTTTAGGAGTAATTCAAGTACAACTTAATAAACACAAAACCCACTTCAGCTTCCAACTTCTAAATAAGCACACTTCCAACTTCAGTATAAACATAAAAAGCCAACTTCAACTTCCATATTCTAACAAACGTCTGCTTCCAACTTCCATTGGTCTTTCTCCCTCCCTCTTTGTCAAAGGCTCCACACATATTTTCCCTTCAACCCTGCTGCAACCAACCAGTCCAATTATCACTCAAAAACTGAATCAATCAAGAAAAACCTATGGCCTCCTTCAAATCTCGTCTTCTCCAATCAGGTATATCTTTTTTTATAAGCTCCCAATCAAGTATATTAAGTCACAAGTTCATGTTTATATCCATGAAATGATTGTGCAAGTAATTCATATTACACTGAAATATGATTCTAAGCTATTTATTTTCATTTTATTGATAGCAAATTAATACCTCGTTTTCCCTTGTTAATTCTTCCTCCTAGCAGGATGAGTAAGGGTGGGGTTTTGCTCACAAAAGAGATTGTTTCAATCTACAAATTCGAGCTTCATTCTTTACAAAAGAGATTACAAAAACATTGAATTGATTTTTATTCTATTCAATAATATAGTCCTGATTAATTGTTTCAAAGAAGACTCACTTGATGATTAGCAAAAGCAACAAGATCACACCACATGGAAAAAATTTCTTCATGTTTTAAAGTAGACTAAGTACTTTTGTCTATTAAGCTAATCTTGGAACCATAACTGCTATTAGAATATTCTGTTGGTTGAAATAGATACTGGACTCAAACTGGTTTGATTTGCTAAATTTTTTAACCATATTATTATGTGACTGCTATGAAGATCAGTTTTAGGAAAATACCAAATACCAGCAGTTTATATAGAAGCGATTCGTTTGTATGAGACATTAGAAAATTTCATTATTGAGTAGATTTTTTAGTGGGAGCATGTTCTGCTTGTCTTTTAAGAGAGTGATAGCATTAACATTGAATCCTAAAAGTGTAAAAAGAAAGAACAGCCAAACAAAAGGAAATAATTTGCTAAAGCCCCATTCACTTGTGTTTATATTTCCTGTTTTTCCGATTACGTAATTTTGAAAAGTGAAAATATAAAGATGTTTTCCAAATCAGTTTCTATCTTTTTTTGCAGAAAAATTAACTACTTCAACAGAAAAACCTAAACACCAAAAACCTGGCTTCGTTCTGTTTATTTCTTCCCTACTGTTCCTCTCCGTTCTAGCTGAGAGATGTATTATGGAAACTAGTACTCTCTCTCATTTATCTTCCCTGTTCCTCCTACAGTCCTACAGCACCAGGCAAACCCTCTATCTAATTTCTCTTTCCTGCTCCTCTCAATGTTCTATAGAGCCCCAGATAATCTCCTTCTCGTATGATCTCTAAGCTGAATAGATTATAACAGATGAAAATTTAGGTAACCGGTTTTATTGGGATCTTGAAATCAACCTGGAAAAATTGAGGGTGGACTGGGAGATGCAGAGGTTAACTTTAACAAAATAGTTGGTAAACATGTTTTTGTTTCCATGGTATGTAAAGGGGCAAATTACATTTTAGTACACCAAATTACTAGCACAAATCTAATTGATATCCCAAATTAAAAATCAATCGAATTGATACATTATATTACCAAAAATTTAGAAAGTTATGCTTTTCTGTCCAAATTTTCGTCTGTGACGGACATTTTTGGGTTTTTAAAAAATATTATAACAGGCCGTTAACAGATGACGTGTATAAGGACAAATTAGACTTTTTATATTTAATTTCCCCTCCTAATCTATTTCTTCCTTCCCCCTCTGCGAACCCTATTTCCCTCTCTTCTGTATCACTCTCTCCCCATATATGACTCTCTTGTTCTCTTCCTCTCTCTCTTCGCATTTCCCTCTGTATCTATATCCCTCTCTATCTCTTCTTCTTTGTATATCTCTCTGTCTATGCCATGAATGTGTCAATGCTTGAATCCCTCCGTTGAACGCACCTCATGGACTAACTTGAATCCGAAGGGAGATTTCTCACTTGTGAAAGGCGGTGGATCACCTAATGGCTGCGATTATTTTCTTTGGCTCGACCCACCTATGTGTCAACGTTTAAAGGATTTGATACCCGGTTTGCTTCATATGATAAATGCAATGGAGTATGAGTTTGAGTAGTAGAAGATGATGATTAGGAAATTCAAAGTCTGCTTGGTCATATGTGTTTTATTTTATATATATATTTGTTCTTCTAATGATTTGCGAGTCTGATCGAGAAGTTATATATGAGAATAATTAGTTGTGCATGTAATGTAGTTTGTAAGAGTTTAGCTAATGGTGAGTACTGAATGTATTTCAATGTCACTTTGCATTAATGAAATTGTTGAATCCTAATTTAGGGTTAATATTATGATTTATGGCTTTGTATTACTTAAATGTGAATGGAATGGTAATGAGGCATAGTGTATTCTGCTAAAGGATAATACCACTGGATTGCCTCATGCCAAATAACAAAACTTGCAATATCATAAGCCAAAGGATAATACAAACATAATTGTAGTGCATTGACAATAGTAGAACAAACAACACAATGTTGCAACAACACAACAGACACACCACAACTATCCACACACACCACAGCTATCCAAACTACTAAGCTAGCAAAATACACAACACACACACTATAACACACAATACAATGTTGCAACAAGTAGTTAATATTAATAATGTGACAGTCACATAGCAATATACAAAGTCTTCCCATGTCAAAGTGGCAACAACCAAGCACCAAAATACAAATTTATCTCTTGTCAAAATGGCAACAGCTACACAACAAAATAAGTAGTGTTTACAGACTTGCAATGCAAAATAAGTAGTCATTTTCATATAAGCATACTGCAATAGCTACCTAAACAGCTACACTTTTGCCCTTGGGGATTAAAGCTACCCTTGTTTTGCATCTTTTCTCTCTTTTCTTCAAATCAACCTCCTTGGCTTCTCTCATTACAGCCAAGGTCATGTATAGCTTCCCTTTGTGAAAAATTTGACCCTTAGGCAATGAAGGTACAGAGGGTTGCATGAAGTGTAGTAAGTGGTTGAGGAGTATTAGCAGACTGTTGGGTAGGGATTTCAGTCATATCATCTTCTCTATCATCAAAATTTAAGTCCATATGAGACTTCCTTAAAATGATGGTCACCATTCCACTCTGAAATCCAGTTATTCGATTCTTTAATGTGTTCTAATATTTTCTGAATCTTAGGGCACAACAAACACTGTGACCTTAACATTATTTTCTTCTTCCTAGCAACTATTTCCATAAGGTACCGCCTAATCATCTCAAGCATGTCTACTATATGCTTACCCCTAACTTCAACAATCACTGAATTAAAGTTCCCACATAGGTTGTTCAATAAAATATCACATTTAGGTAAAGTTCTAAACTGTGACCTACTCCAATGGTCACCTGGTTTTACTTTGAGCTATTCATATGCCTCTTTATCAACTCTCTTCATCATTTCTAGTGCATCATTGAAATATGGAATGGTGGTGGCCCTAGCGACTTCCCAGAGCATCAAACCCCTATGTTTTTGTTTGAAATTGTTGTATAGGTGCCTCACACAAAACTTGTGCCCAACACTTGGTAGCATATCCTCCATTGCTTTAATGAGGCCCTATTAAATAGAGAACAATAAAAGCTTTAAGCAGAAGCAGAAAACTAAAGAGGATAGAAGTAACATTTGTTAGAGAAGTAACAACATTACCTTTTGCTTGTCAGATATGAAAATGTAATCAGGTGTCACAATTCCAATGTCTTGCCTAATCAACTTCAGAAACCACCTCCAAGTCTTGTAGTTCTCTTAGCCTACAACCCCATATGCAAATGGGTACATGCAGTTATTGGGATCAATTGCAACTGCTGTCAAAAGCACTCCCTTACTTGGCCCTACTATAGGCCTATAACCTTCTAAAATCTTCTGCTTCAAGACTCCTAACATATACACAAATATTTAAAAATGGACACTCTATTTGGTCCAGCATTTTCCCTCACCTTCATCATAAATGTAGTACCTAGATTTGACCTTTTAAGCTCTTCAATATAGTCTTAAAACTGTGCAAACTGCTTATTTGATAAACCTGTAATAATCTCTCTAGCAATTTCTCATTGCTTTAAAAGCCTTGTTCATTGTGACCTTGTACTTAAGTGCTGCTTGAACTTCTGTTTTAAATTCCTTGACTTCCCATTTAGGATTAGCCCTAATCCTGTTCAAGAACATCTTTGCAATTACCCTTGATTTGCAATATCTATTTATATTTTTTTTCTACTACATGAATGTTTGTCAAGTAATGAGCTAAATGAAAAGTTTCCTCACCCCTCAACCTAGTAGCAAAATACTTTTATTCACAACCCTGAATACAAATTAAGATATCTTATCCCTGGAACTTCTCTTGAACTCCACATTTTTCCCCTCTTGAAGAGCATATGCTATAATAGCTGCTCTAAAATCAGCAGCATTTGTAAATCTCATTTCAACTTTGAACTGATGTCAACCCTAGAGAAAATACTTACTCTACCCTCACTTTCATAATCATCATCATTGTCATCATCATTATCATCATCACTAGCCAAGCTATTCAAGTTAGTTTCAGAATTTGCACACCCCTCATTCATGATATCAACTTCATTAACAATGAGTGATTGATATTAACCAAGTTGTATATCCATCGTTTCATATATAACAATATCTACAAGACCAACCCCAAGATCATCATCTACACCAAGGTCTTCATCACTGCCACCAAATTTTTCCAACTCCTCTTCGTCTTCAATGTCTACCACATAATCATTGTCCATGCTATCATCAGTACTCTCACCATTATCATAAAGTAACACAAAAGTCTCAATATAAACCTTTACAACCATATTTGTATCTACATGTTTTCCCATATCTATAACTTCCTTATCACATTTAATTTCATTCAATCCTGACCTAAAATCATTTTTAGGCCTTTTAAAATAAAATTTCTTTATATGGGAAGCTTGAATTCCTATGTTACTACAAATCAACACCAATTTCATATAACTCATAATATTCAAAAATTAATAAAAGTTACATCGACAGTCACATATTGGACCTCATCATCCCATTTAAATGACCCCCATGATGCAACTAAATGGTAAATAGGGAAGAAGGTTGTCCTACAAATCAGTGTAATACAGGCAAAATCAATGTAATATAAGAAAATTCACAGTAATAATAATTAATTTAAACTAATTCATACATAAAATATGTAATTGGACACACAAAATTCCAATTTTACAGAAATTCCCAATTTATTAAAAAAACATAATTTACAAGCAAAAATGCATGAGTTCAAACATAGGTAATAAGGGATGAAACCTACTGTATGGAGGTGCTTTCAACCCATCCCTCAGTAGTTCTCTGCGGATAGTGCAACCAGCCATAATCGAAGGCCCCTGCTGTCTCTCTGATTATATTGACTATCGTGCTTTTTCTCTATATATCTTATACCTAGGAAATAAGGTATGGATTATAAAAATTTGAATGAGAAGATTATTATAAAATAAAATAAACATTTGAATAAGGAATGACTAAAACAACCCCTGCCACGTTACCTATCATCTGGCTTAACGGAAGTAAACAATGTAGCTATTTGAATCATTTGACATGGTTTGTTGTCTTGTTCTTTTGTCTAAGTACATTCATGCACTTGTTTATAGGTATGCTTGCACTCATACTTGGCAGTCTTATCTGCCTCTGTTTGTGTGGATTGCTATCATGTTGCGGGGCAAACTTTTCAACCGAATATTACTATTGTTCAAGATGGCTCCGGCCATTTTCGCTCTATCGGAGAAGCAATACATGCTGCCCCTAACAATAGCGAGTTAAGATTTTACATAAAAATTAAAGCAGGAATTTAATGAGAAACAATCAGGGTTGGGGACGAAAAATCAAGACTTACTCTCATAGGCGACGGCATGAACAAGCTATTGATCCCTAGCAACAGAAGTAATAGAGGAGGTTTCGGAACATATGAAACAGCCACAGCACGTTAGAGACTATTTTTCCCCCCTTAATAGTCAAACAGGTTATCCATATTATTAAGCATAAACATATTTCTGAGTGTCACATTTGAAAATGCAAAATATGATGCATGAAAGTTACTAGTTTGCATATATATCTCTTGTAAAGTGACATCAGATAGTAGGATTCACACATTAGTACACTTTTTCAGCATTGGAATTAGTAAAAAATTTGGAGTCGAACTTAGAATTTTTTGCCTATTTCAGGAACAAGGGGTCTCGATTTTGTGGCCATTGATATTACATTCGAGAATGATGTTGGACTAGAGAACATGCAGGCCGTTGCACTAAGAAGTTATGTTAAGTCTGCTTTCTATAGGTGCAGCTTCCTTGGATTCCAAGATACTTTTTATGCAAGGGATGGAAAACAATTTTACCGAAATTGTCACATCTACGGAACTGTGGACTTTATCTTTGGGGATGCAAATGTAATATTCCAAAACTGCGTCATTTTTGTCCGCAGGCCGCTAAAGCAAAATAATATAACACAATCACTACATCACATCCCAAAGCCTCTACACATGCTTTGGACCCGTCTCCCTTGTGCAAAGTTTTGACCTTCTAAGCCCCACAATTCATCAGCAATTGCAATCTCTGACCATAAGTCTTTATCATAGAACTCACAAGTACCTCCATTTCCTTTCTCAGGTTCTCTCTCACCTCTCTGGCTCCAACAATGGTTCAAGTTGTGACTCCATATCTGACTGTCTCCAACTCAACTGGCTCTTCTTCTTCAACATTTTCAGGCTCATCAATTAAGTGCTTACGCCTGCTTCTCTTGCTCTGTGTACCTTTTTCCTTCATTTTCCTAGCTGTCTTAACTTTGGGAATCCCACAAGTTCTTTGATTATGTCCAAACTGAACACACTTCTTGCAACTTTTTGGTTTACCTTTTCTATTGGCCCTCTGCAAGTCCTTTCTCCTCCTGTTCTTTCCTCTTATTAGACTCTCTTCTCTTGGCTTTCTTTAGCCTACCAAGTTGTACAGGCACAACTAGAGGGATCACCTTAGGCTTGTTGGTTCTAGGCCACAACTCTTTACCTTGACAAGGTATTAGCACATTTTGGAGTAGGTCTTCAAATAGGCATCCCTATACTGCACAAGGGAGGCGGGTCCGGAGCACGTACAGAGACTTTGGGATGTGATGTAGCGATTGTGTTATATTGTTGCTTTAATAGCTTGCGGACAAAAATAACGCAGTTTTGGAATACTACCTTTGCATCCCCAAAGATAAAGTTTACAGTTCTATAGAAGTGATAATCTCGGTAAAATTGTTTTTCATCCCTTGCATACAAAGTGTCTTGGTATCCAAGGAAGTTGCACCTATAGAAAGCAGACTTAGCATCACTTCTTAGTGCAACAGCTCGTATGTTCTCTGGTCCAGTATCATTCTCGAACATAATATCAATGGCCACAAAATCGAGACCTTTTCTTCCTGATATAGCCAGAAATTTCTCAAGTTCGACTTCAAATTTTTTACTAATTTCAATACTGAAAGTGTACTGGTGTGTGAATCCTACTATCTGATATCACTCTATGGGAGATAGATATGCAAATTAGTAATTTTTATACATTATCTTTTGCATTTTCAAATGTGACACTCAGAAATATGATTAGGCATAATAATATGGTTGACCTGTTTGATTATTAAAAGGGAAAAAAATAGTCTTTAACGTGTTGTAACTGTTTCATATATCCCGAAACCTCCTCTATTAAACCTATTGTCAGTGATCAATGTCTTGTTCATGCCATCGCCTATAAGAGTAAATCTTAATTTTCGTCCCCAACCCTAATTGTTTCTCACTAAATTTCTACTTTAATTTTTATGTAAAATCTTAACTCGCTATTGTTGGGGGCAACATGTATTGCTTCTTCAATTGTGCGAAAATTGTTGGAACCATCTTGGGCAATAGTAATGTTCGGTTGAAAAGTTTGCCCGACAACATAATAGCAACCAGACAAAAAAAGGCAAATAAAATTGCCAAGGATGAGTGGAAGCATACCTGTAAATAAGTACACGAACGTACTTAGACAACAAACTATGTCCTGAAACCTCCTCTATGACTCCTGACACTGACTTGAATAGCTTGACTAGTGATGAAGGTGAGGATAGAGTAAGAGTTTTCTCTAGGGTTGATATTTTTAATTTGCAGTTTAAAGTTGGAATGAGATTTACAAATACTGCTCATTTTAGAGCAGTTGTTACAGCATATGCTCTTCAAGAGGGGAAAAATATAGAGTTCAAGAATAGTTCTGGGGATAAGATATTTGTAGTTTGTCTTCAGGGTTGTACATTGAAGTGTTTTGCTACTAGGGTGAAGAAACTTTTCATATTTGCTCATTGTTTGCCAAACATTCATGTAGTAGAAAAAATATAAACAGACATTGCAAATCAAAGGTAATTACAAAGATTCTGTTGAACAGAATGAGGGCTAATCCTAAATGGGAAGTCAAGGAATTTAAAACAGAAGTTCAGGCAGCACTTAAATGCAAGATCACAATTAACAAGGCTTTTAAAGTAATGAAAATTGTTAGAGAGATGATTATAGGTTCATCAAATTAGCAGTTTGCACAGCTTTGGGACTATTGAAGAAATTAAGAGGTCAAATCTAAGTACTACACTTGTGATGAATGTAAGGGTAAATGTTAGACCAAATGGAGGGTCCATTTTTAGAAGTTTGTATATATGTTGGGGAGCCTTAAAGCAGGGGTTTTTAGAAGGTTGTAGGCCTATAGTTTGTATAGATGGCTGTCATTGGACAGGGCCAAGTAAGGGGGTGCTTTTGACAGCAATTGCAATTGATCCCAATAACTGCATGTACCCATTTGCATATGGGGTTGTAGGCCAGGAGAATTACAAAACTTGGAGATGCTTTCTGAAGTTGATTAGGCAAGACATTGGAATTGTGACACCTGATTACATTTTCATATCTGACAAGCAAAAGGTAATGTTGTTACTTCTCTAACAAATGTTACTTCTATCCTCTTTAGTTTTCTGCTTCTGCTTAAAGCTTTTATTGTTCTCTATTTAATAGGGCCTCATTAAAGCAATGGAGGATATGCTACCAAGTGTTGGGCACAAGTTTTGTGTGAGGCACCTATACAACAATTTCAAACAAAAACATAGGGGTTTGATGCTCTGGGAAGTCGCTAGGGCCACCACCATTCCATATTTCAATGATGCACTAGAAATGATGAAGAGAGTTGATAAAGAGGCATATGAATAGCTCAAAGTAAAACCAGGTGACCATTGGAGTAGGTCACAGTTTAGAACTTTACCTAAATGTGATATTTTATTGAACAACCTATGTGGGAACTTTAATTCAGTGATTGTTGAAGTTAGGGGTAAGCATATAGTAGACATGCTTGAGATGATTAGGCGGTACCTTATGGAAATAGTTGCTAGGAAGAAGAAAATAATGTTAAGGTCACAGTGTTTGTTGTGCCCTAAGATTCAGAAAATATTAGAACACATTAAAGAATCGAATAACTGGATTTCAGAGTGGAATGGTGACCATCATTTTAAGGAAGTCTCATATGGACTTAAATTTTGATGATAGAGAAGATGATATGACTGAAATCCCTACCCAACAGTCTGCTAATACTCCTCAACCACTTACTACACTTCATGCAACCCTCTGTACCTTCATTGCCTAAGGGTCAAATTTTTCACAAAGGGAAGCTATACATGACCTTGGCTGTAATGAGAGAAGCCAAGGAGGTTGATTTGAAGAAAAGAGAGAAAAGATGCAAAACAAGGGTAGCTTTAATCCCCAAGGGCAAAAGTGTAGCTGTTTAGGTAGCTATTGCAGTATGCTTATATGAAAATGACTACTTATTTTGCATTGCAAGTCTGTAAACACTACTTATTTTGTTGTGTAGCTGTTGCCATTTTGACAAGAGATAAATTTGTATTTTGGTGCTTGGTTGTTGCCACTTTGACATGGGAAGACTTTGTATATTGCTATGTGACTGTCACATTATTAATATTAACTACTTGTTGCAACATTGTATTGTGTGTTATAGTGTGTGTGTTGTGTATTTTGCTAGCTTAGTAGTTTGGATAGCTGTGGTGTGTGTGGATAGTTGTGGTGTGTCTGTTGTGTTGTTGCAACATTGTGTTGTTTGTTCTACTATTGTCAATGCACTACAATTATGTTTGTATTATCCTTTGGCTTATGATATTGCAAGTTTTGTTATTTGGCATGAGGCAATCCAGTGGTATTATCCTTTAGCAGAATACACTATGCCTCATTACCATTCCATTCACATTTAAGTAATACAAAGCCATAAATCATAATATTAACCCTAAATTAGGATTCAACAATTTCATTAATGCAAAGTGACATTGAAATACATTCAGTACTCACCATTAGCTAAACTCTTACAAACTACATTACATGCACAACTAATTATTCTCATATATAACTTCTCGATCAGACTCGCAAATCATTAGAAGAACAAATATATATATAAAATAAAACACATATGACCAAGCAGACTTTGAATTTCCTAATCATCATCTTCTACTACTCAAACTCATACTCCATTGCATTTATCATATGAAGCAAACCGGGTATCAAATCCTTTAAACGTTGACACATAGGTGGGTCGAGCCAAAGAAAATAATCGCAGCCATTAGGTGATCCACCGCCTTTCACAAGTGAGAAATCTCCCTTCGGATTCAAGTTAGTCCATGAGGTGCGTTCAACGGAGGGATTCAAGCATTGACACATTCATGGCATAGACAGAGAGATATACAAAGAAGAAGAGATAGAGAGGGATATAGATACAGAGGGAAATGCGAAGAGAGAGAGGAAGAGAACAAGAGAGTCATATATGGGGAGAGAGTGATACAGAAGAGAGGGAAATAGGGTTCGCAGAGGGGGAAGGAAGAAATAGATTAGGAGGGGAAATTAAATATAAAAAGTCTAATTTGTCCTTATACACGTCATCTGTTAACGGCCTGTTATAATATTTTTTAAAAACCCAAAAATGTCCGTCACAGACGAAAATTTGGACAGAAAAGCATAACTTTCTAAATTTTTGGTAATATAATGTATCAATTCGATTGATTTTTAATTTGGGATATCAATTAGATTTGTGCTAGTAATTTGGTGTACTAAAATGTAATTTGCCCCTTTACATACCATGGAAACAAAAACATGTTTACCAACTATTTTGTTAAAGTTAACCTCTGCATCTCCCAGTCCACCCTCAATTTTTCCAGGTTGATTTCAAGATCCCAATAAAACCGGTTACCTAAATTTTCATCTGTTATAATCTATTCAGCTTAGAGATCATACGAGAAGGAGATTATCTGGGGCTCTATAGAACATTGAGAGGAGCAGGAAAGAGAAATTAGATAGAGGGTTTGCCTGGTGCTGTAGGACTGTAGGAGGAACAGGGAAGATAAATGAGAGAGAGTACTAGTTTCCATAATACATCTCTCAGCTAGAACGGAGAGGAACAGTAGGGAAGAAATAAACAGAACGAAGCCAGGTTTTTGGTGTTTAGGTTTTTCTGTTGAAGTAGTTAATTTTTCTGCAAAAAAAGATAGAAACTGATTTGGAAAACATCTTTATATTTTCACTTTTCAAAATTACGTAATCGGAAAAACAGGAAATATAAACACAAGTGAATGGGGCTTTAGCAAATTATTTCCTTTTGTTTGGCTGTTCTTTCTTTTTACACTTTTAGGATTCAATGTTAATGCTATCACTCTCTTAAAAGACAAGCAGAACATGCTCCCACTAAAAAATCTACTCAATAATGAAATTTTCTAATGTCTCATACAAACGAATCGCTTCTATATAAACTGCTGGTATTTGGTATTTTCCTAAAACTGATCTTCATAGCAGTCACATAATAATATGGTTAAAAAATTTAGCAAATCAAACCAGTTTGAGTCCAGTATCTATTTCAACCAACAGAATATTCTAATAGCAGTTATGGTTCCAAGATTAGCTTAATAGACAAAAGTACTTAGTCTACTTTAAAACATGAAGAAATTTTTTCCATGTGGTGTGATCTTGTTGCTTTTGCTAATCATCAAGTGAGTCTTCTTTGAAACAATTAATCAGGACTATATTATTGAATAGAATAAAAATCAATTCAATGTTTTTGTAATCTCTTTTGTAAAGAATGAAGCTCGAATTTGTAGATTGAAACAATCTCTTTTGTGAGCAAAACCCCACCCTTACTCATCCTGCTAGGAGGAAGAATTAACAAGGGAAAACGAGGTATTAATTTGCTATCAATAAAATGAAAATAAATAGCTTAGAATCATATTTCAGTGTAATATGAATTACTTGCACAATCATTTCATGGATATAAACATGAACTTGTGACTTAATATACTTGATTGGGAGCTTATAAAAAAAGATATACCTGATTGGAGAAGACGAGATTTGAAGGAGGCCATAGGTTTTTCTTGATTGATTCAGTTTTTGAGTGATAATTGGACTGGTTGGTTGCAGCAGGGTTGAAGGGAAAATATGTGTGGAGCCTTTGACAAAGAGGGAGGGAGAAAGACCAATGGAAGTTGGAAGCAGACGTTTGTTAGAATATGGAAGTTGAAGTTGGCTTTTTATGTTTATACTGAAGTTGGAAGTGTGCTTATTTAGAAGTTGGAAGCTGAAGTGGGTTTTGTGTTTATTAAGTTGTACTTGAATTACTCCTAAAGCACAAATCTTTGGGCTAATTGATGTGCCACCCAGGAATTTAAATTACGATTGCGTGGACATCCTTGTTTCATTGGTAATTAATTGATTTTGATTCAATTTTTGCTGATCATGGATTTTGATTCAATAACCACCTAGGTTTTGTGTGAAGGAACGCAACCAGAGCAAATTAAACGAAACAATTCAGTACACTCTACCTGCCCATCCCATACATGCAGATTTAAAAATCATCTGCAACATTACATTTCCTACTTCTCAACATTTGTGTTGTTTGTTTGTCAAGCCTTTTTTTATTGTACTAATTGAATACAATAATTGAAAGTTTTCTGTTCGTAATGGCAGGGACTGGAAATGTATGTGAGCTTCAAAGAAGCTAAAGGTCCAGATATTAGTGCTTTCATTGCGGGAGCCTAAACCCTCGCTAATGACAGTGGAGAATACGGACAAGGTGAGATTTGGTTTTTGGCCTGAGCAAAAAGGTGCATGAGTTTGTGTAGGCATTGTTGATATTGCAATGCAATTTTACAATTGTATTTAGTTAATTATTGTTTGGTTTGTGATTATTTAGTTTTTGTATCTGAAAATGGGGGAAAATTAAAAAATATTTTTAGGTCTTAAGGGCTAATGTTGTAAATGTTTCTTTCAATAATGAAGTGTGAATAGATATTTTGAAAAATAGACGGGTCTCGTGAGTTTCTCCCCTTTTTCATATGATATGGATAATCAAATGTATATTACTCTATTTCTAAGATTAGTAAGTTAAGACTATTTTTGGAAAATCTTATTGGTACTTGAGCTTATTCATAAAGAGAAGGGTGTATTTTTGGTATCTGATGGTGAGGTCATAGGGGCTAAATCTAATGGCAAGTTTCTTTTTATAGTTTCCAGTCTTTGTTGCTTGTAGCAGTTTTTATATCATGGAAATAGAAAACAAAAATGCAAATGTGGGATAGTTGTTGGATACATAAATGAAAACAACGCATATTACCAAAAGAAGGCATTACCATGTGGAAATTTTCATATGAAATAAGCTTTTCAACAAGGATATATATGAGCCTCATCATTATATTCTATCAGTAGGCTTATACATTTTGTTTTGTATAATTTGTTATATTGCTATTTTTTGTAATGATACATATAATGACGTGAATGGGATCACAAGTAATTCTAAAAGAAGGCGTAACTTGTGGAAATTTTCATATGAAATAAGTTTCTCGATGAGGATAGTATGTAGCCTCATCCTTATTATTCTCTCAATAGGTTGTAACACATTTATATGAAAATTATTTGGTATAAATTTTGTTATGAAGTTTTGATGGCATATGTAAAGCTCAATTAGATGATGTCTAATACGTTGTTGAGCCGATGAGGTGGACAGGAACTCAATCCCGCTAAGACGGGCAAGCTCTGGTGACGACAGCTTTATTGGCCGATGGATTACTAGTAACTGGAAAAGAACATCTTAATATCATGTCGTAAAGGAAAATCTTGCTGTTATACAAAAGTTCATGTCCTAGACATCAACTTAGTTAGAACTAGTGTTTTTATTTATGCTCGACTCTGAAAATACTCCAACCGGATCGCCAAACTCATTTCAAGCTTGGGTGAGGCGTTCGTCTTTTGAAATCAAAGCAGCTGCTTCATGTGTTGTAACAAAATCAAAATTTCAAACTAGCAATTTGCAATGTCTTCACAATCACAATTTTTTTCCGAAATATATAACGTTTTAAAGAAAATCCAATGCTTATTTTCCCCTCATTTTCTAAATTTTTCTGTAAGTCCGAATTCTCATGTTAAAATGGAATATCTGGTCATCTGATTTTGATACAGCAATGCCATATGGACAAACTAATGTCTATAAATTCTCAGTTTCACTTGGTATTAATACTTACACATGACGAGGAATACAAATTATTCATTTAAACAAATTAACAATAATTGATCTATTTCTATTTATGCACCCACCGGAGATGGAACCTTCGGTGCGACCCTGTTTTCGACTGGAATTTCAGTAAATTCGGAGAGAATTGCTCGGAACTCGTCGCCAGTCATGGTTTCCTTTTCTAGTAGGACTTCGACGATCTTGTCCATAGCCTCGCGATTGCTCCTTATGTGGCTCAAAGCTATCTCATACGCTCTATCTGAGATTTTTTTCACTGCAGTGTCAATGTCTTCAGCTAGCTTCTCGGACATTGAATTTCTAGCCATCATCCTCATGATGACATCGCTTTGAGCCGTAGAGTCCATCAGAGACCATGGGCCGATCTCAGACATACCGAAAGTAGTCACCATCTGCAGATACAGATGGAGTAAACATAATTATTACGTTTCAAGAAATGCTACTCATTATTCAGGGTTAAATAAAGAATATAATTCATAACTAAACCAGCGACTTAATTCATTTCGCGAAACTGGGGTGGTTCGAGACGGATCATACCCAGTTAAATCCAAATTCTTATTTCAAAACTTTTTTGGACCATAGTGAAGATGATAAACCACTTGAAATTTCAATTGAGTACAATGTTTCTAAAAATCCTACGATTTTACATGACTAGTCGGAACAATTCAATGAAGATTTTTGATAAGCAGCAGTTCTCGTCAAGTTTTATTCACCAAAGAAGCCAAACACGCCAAGCTATAGACACACTCCCGTACGTTTCTTAAAAGTTAACTGTCGACCTATGTATCATCAAATCATCAAGGAGAGTTACCTGTCTGGCCAAGCCAGTGATCTGTTGCAAATCGCCAACTGCACCAGTAGTGACCTCTGGTTCGCCGAATATGATTTCCTCGGCAGCTCTTCCACCTAGTCCACCAACAATTCTAGCAAACAATTGTTGCTTGGAGATCAATGTAGGGTCATCAGCAGGAATAAACCATGTAAGACCTCGAGCCTGACCACGTGGAATCAGGGTCACTTTTTGAACGGCATCGTGCCCCGGTGTGAGAGTTCTGCGCGAAAAGGAAAAGAAATACGAGCAATTAGAGGATGAGATTGCATAAACAGAACAATTAGCTTTTAAAAAACAATTAAAAGCAAGGTCAATAGAATGACGTCAAGCCATGAAAATTGATCAATCCTGGGGCAGGGTTCATTTACAGATGTTCAAGGAGGAGACACTAATATATAAAGTTTATCCAGGTTTTTTTATATCATACTGTCTGTCCATCATGATTTTGCAGTGTCGTAAACGTTCGTGTCAGTGATAGTGCCAATGCTCCTTCGGATTACTATAACTCAACTGAAATGATTGGGGAATTCAATTACAAGACGCAGTAAAGAAAAAAAAACCTTAAAGGTGGTGTGAAATATAGATCTTGGCAAGTGCCAAAAAAAGTTCCATTATTTAGATGGCTTAAACAATTTGATGGAAAAGATGCAGGACTCACCCACAAATAGCATGTCCAACTTCGTGATACGCGACCAAGCTTTTGCTCTTCCCATCCGTCATAACCGTTCCTTCCATTCCAGCCACAATTCTATCAATCGAATCATCAATCTCCTTAGAAGAGATAGCTGTCTTCCCTCGCCGACCAGCCAATATAGCTGCTTCATTTAAAAGGTTTGCAAGATCAGCTCCGCTAAAACCCGGTGTTCTCATGGCTATCACATCGAGAGACACGTCACCATCAAACTTCTTATTGCTAGAATGAACCTTCAGTATCTCAGTTCTTCCCCTGACATCAGGAACATCAACACTAACCTGCACCACAACAAAATAACTTAAAAACTTACCCTCGAAAAGAAAAAAAATCGTTTAAAAGAGATTATTAATTTTAGTTTTTTACCTGTCTATCGAATCTTCCTGGCCTTAGTAAGGCAGAGTCAAGAATATCTGCACGGTTAGTAGCTGCAATTACAATAATACCAGTGTTTCCTTCAAAACCATCCATCTCAGTTAAGAGCTGGTTAAGGGTCTGTTCCCTCTCATCGTTTCCTCCTCCAATGCCAGTTCCTCTTTGCCTTCCAACAGCATCGATTTCATCGACAAATACAATGCACGGAGCATTCTCCTTTGCCTTCTTGAAAAGGTCACGAACCCGAGAGGCACCGACACCAACAAACATCTCAACAAACTCGGAACCAGAGATAGAGAAAAATGGAACACCCGCTTCGCCAGCAATTGCCTTAGCCAAAAGAGTTTTTCCAGTTCCTGGGGGACCCACAAGGAGAACCCCTTTAGGAATACGAGCCCCAACAGCAGTGAACCTCTCCGGCTTCTTCAAGAACTCAACCACTTCCATGAAATCTTGCTTCGCTTCATCTACACCAGCCACGTCGTCGAATGTCACACCAGTATTGGGTTCCATCTGAAACTTTGCTTTCGATTGACCGAAGCCAAGAGGAAATCCAGGCCCACCAGGGCCTCCCATCCCCCCAGATGAACGCCTCGAGAGAAGAAACAAACCACCAATCAAAATCAAAGGAAAGGCTAAATTTCCAATCAAGTTGAACAAAAGAGACCCCGACTCCTCTTGAGCATTATGAGCAGCAAAGTCGATGTTCTTCTCTCTGAATTTCTGAAGGAGCTCTTGAGAAAGCCCGGGAAGTTGCACCCTAACTCTTTGTACTCGGTTCCCCAGTTCGGGAGAAACCGCTTCCACGATAGCTATGGTTCCATTCTCGAATAAATCGACCTTCTTAACTCTGTCCTTGTCCAAGTATTCCAAGAATCTAGAATAGGACATTCTAGATGAGGAAACTCCTTGATCATCAGCAGCATAAGCTTTTCCACCACCGAGTAAAGTGGGCACGCTGAGTCCTGCATTTCCAAGTAATAATTTCAGAAAACCCCGCCTCCCCTCGCGTTGTTGCCTTTGATTTTGAGATGCCATTACGGAAACAGGTTTGGAAGCCTGTCGTAATGATGATACGGCGCATGAATGTAGAAGGCGCCTGCTATAGGACTCCTTTTCTAAATTTGGTTTGGTGTTTTTAGTAGTCAATCCATTACCAATTAGGCATGCTGACGATGCCGCCATGCCTGGAAAAGAGCGAGAGAGTAAGAAAGAAACACTCCAAAAGACTGTGCCATATATATGTACAGAATGTTAAAAGCAAAAATAGATTAGTGCTTCCAATCAAGAGGACACGAGGTTTATAGGAGAAGGAATTAATGGTAAAGCATAATGTTTGGAAATCTGAAACTTTCTTGGACTAGATATTTTCTCAATTGAGCATGATTACTCGAAGCAGCTTCATATAATATGTTTGTGAGCGGACAGGTTTGAAAAATAGGATTTGGGTAGTTAACGTGTATTTTCTAGCCGATTAATTTTTATTGTTCAAATATACTTGTAAGACAATAGTGTTACAAAAGCTTCCACTTCAAAGATTTGAAATGACAAGTATATAACAATGACTACAATTATATATAACTCACAAGTCCTTGAATGGTATATTGGTATCACAAAATCTTTTCCCCCGTACGCAAATTCGATTGGGATCTTGGAAAGAATAAGGAAGCAATTTGATATTACCCTAATAACTAATTCCAAAATCCTAAATACATTGCGTAAGTCGGTGGATACTAGATAATCTCCAACAAATATGAGCTTAAGTCAATTAGTGGGAGTACCAATATAGGGTTTAGCAACCAGACTTGAGACAAATGTTATGCCTTTCAATCTGTACTGACAAGATCTCATAATGCTAACCAAAAAAGGGAGAACTTATTTTCATTCATTGATGTGAAATAAAGAAGAAAAGACAATGCACGGATATGACTGTTTCAACTGTGAATATTAGATCATTTGACAAGGTACACAAAGCTGCGTGCCAGGGTCCTGATTCCCGATGTTTCCGAGAAACAAGTATTTCTAAGTTGCTACCATAAGAATGCCCGTACTCCAAAAGTCTCTAATAGATTTTTTGACGCAATTTAATTGCAAATCAATGTTTAACAATCTGTTTTGATCATAAACAAAGGATAAAAGTGCACTACAAAAGCAAACCATACCTCGTGTTACCAGTAAATACCATACACGAGTTTGGTAATTGCACTCCTGAAATCTTTTACCCACCTGATTCATCAATTTACTGATTTAGGTATTCTAAAGTTTCCTCATCAATTACTTGCTGGTTCTAATTCTCCTTTTTTCTTTAAATCTTGCAAATTCTAGTATTTTTGATAAAAACTTTGAGTATGACCATTTATTGTTCTTTCACCAAATGACAATTCATTCCTAACCCATACCCAAATTGGGACACGAAACATAGATAAAAAAAATTCAACCAAATTTGGGATGTTAAGTTCAACAGTCAAAAGTATTGGAACATGAGTTTGATGCAAATCAAGAGCTAAAAATAGCTACTCTGCAGATGGAGCTTAAAAGAAAACTAACCTAACAACCTTTTCCAGGTTTAATCAAGTCTCAAACAAAAAAATGGGTACAATATTATCTCATAGAACAGTGTACTTATCACAGTTACTGAACTGAAATTGAACATTAGAGCAAACCATTTCATGTAACTATCAAATTACGAAGTTTTACATGCTAACAGTTGAATTACAGAAGAGGGTTTTACTAACCCACAATAAGAAAATCAGTACGAAATTATCTCATACAACATAATAATCACCGCAATCAGTCAACTGAAACACAAAACGAGAGCAAACCCATTTCAAATAACTAACCATTTAAGCTTTTATCAACTAATAGTCAAATTAAACAATGAATATGATCATCACAATTACTCAACTGAAAATGAAATCTAGAGCAAACCCATTTCAAATAGCTATCAATTAAGAAGCATTGATCAACTAATACTCGAATTACAAAATTAAATATAATCATCATAATTACTCAAGTGAAGCTGAAAACAAGAGCAACCCCATTTCAAATAACTGTCCAATTAAGAAGCTTTTATAGGCTAATAAGTAATAATAGTCAAATTACACATGTATGATATAATATAATTACCACCGTTATAGTTTGTTAGGTTGCAACTTTCAAGCAAAAATTTTTAAAAAATATTATCACAATTAGGGTTTATTAGGTGGCAACTTTCAAGTAAAAAAAAAGGTAGCTTTTGTATAACTACTAAAAACCCCACATGCATACAATTTAAATCTCTTATCTTTTTTTATATCAAAATAATCAAAAAAAGCCCAGCTAAAAGTTGAGCAACCAAATCTATTTTTTTGGGGAAAAAACATAATCTTTTAAAAGGTGCCAACAAACAAGCCTTTTACTCAACAGAAACTCAAAACTAAAGTAAACCCATTTCAAATAACTACCCAATCATGAAGTTTTTATGGACTAATAATAACAAAATTACAAAGTAAATATAATCATCACAATTACTCCTCCAAAACTCAAAACTAGAGCAAACCCATTTCAAAATAGTACTGTCCAATTAAGAAGCTTTATCGACTAATACCCAAATTACACAAGTAAATACAAACTGGGTACCTTTGCTAAGCCGATACTCTGTTATGGAGAAGGAGGGAGGACGAATCTCGATGAAGAGCAGTGGCAAAGAGATGCAGAGAGAGAGAGAGAGAGAGAGTGGAGATTTTAGAAGGAATGGATGTGGTTTACCAACGCATACGTGGCAGCCTCAGAGTGGGAAATTAGCTTTTCTTTCATTTGATATTTTTTTTTTGTTGGTTTTGGAATTTTCTTCCACATTTTACAAGAGACTCAGTAGGGGCGTGTATAAGTCAATCGAAAATTTGAACTTCACAAAATATATATAAAAATAATAAATAAATAAATAAATAAATAAAATTGGAGCTTTATAACTTTTGAGACCTAAAATATATGAATGAAATGGACAACACGTGGCTACAGATTTATGTGTCTCTGGCCATATGCAGAGCTGCATATTTTTTATCTAACGACTGTAAATAAAAATTTTAAAATTAGAAGAGAAAATGCAAATCTATATGCATATTTTGTTCTCAATCCTTCGATCTGTCAGTTCAAATCACATGACTTGAAATCAATTTACTGCTATAGACTGATACAGTCTGTAGCTACTTGGTATCCAATTTAAACATTAAATGAGTTACGTGGGTAGAGTCATGGGAAGCTCTAATGGAGGTCTATAAAAATACTTGAACGAAAAAGTTTATCTAGCTTAAATTTAAAGGTGAAATGCCAATTGATCGTTAACTAGCTCGTTCGATACGAGTTTTTTTCTCACTAGTCCTGAATTCATATACTATGAAATCAAAGATTAAAACCCTCGGAGTAAAACTTTCTGCATACATCAAATTTTATACTTAAGGGTTTGTTTGGTTACGGTTTCTAAATAAATAAATTAGCTTATTTTTTATTCAGAAAAAGACGAATGCATTCAGCTTAAGAATTATAACCCAAAACAATAAAAAAGTTCAGTTTAAAAGTTAAGGAGCCAAATGCAATCCAATTTTTTTTAAAAAAAACTAAATAGCTGAAACTTAGAATCTGTCGATGCAGGTGATTTGGGAAGAAGGAAAGTTTTCAGGAGTAAATATTTAACTGAGAGTATTGTGTCAAACTCCATTTCAAATTTACAGAATTCGACTTAGAACAATTGTTTGGATCAAAACCATATATTTTTCAATTTTAATGTAATTAAACAAGAGCACCAAATTGACTCCAATTAAATGTGTGATATATATTGAAGAGTGTATATCTGTATGTCGTTCGGATATATGCTC
>MKEJ01057527.1:0-18482 GCA_001753735.1 Embelia ribes
CCCGAAACCAACCCCGATCCCCTCCGTCCCCGCAGCCCCCGCTGCGGAGCCGAAGGGGATGGGCGGGTTCGGGCCGGGGCCCAACACGCTGACGGAGCCGGTGTGGGACACGGTGAAGCGGGATCTGTCGAGGATCGTCAGCAATTTGAAGCTGGTGGTGTTTCCGAACCCATTTCGGGATGATCCGGGGAAGGCGTTGCGGGATTGGGATCTGTGGGGCCCGTTCTTCTTTATCGTGTTCCTCGGTCTCACTCTCTCCTGGTCCGCTTCTGTGAAGAAGGTACCCACCAGCTTCTCTATTTCCAATTCTAAATTTTAATCACTATATCTCAAACTGTAAGCTAGGCTCTGGAATGGAGAAACTTTCCGTCTACAAACTTAATATATGATTGGGTATTAGTCCCTCAGTTCAATGGATCACTGTAGAAAACTCTTACTCTTGATCCATAGTCATTTATTGATATTATAGTATTAGGCATTGGTGTTTTGATTTGTGCTTGTAGTCGTATTGAAGCATGAATAATAGTCTGGTTCAATGGGATCACTATAGAAATTCACTTATATTTTAGCAGATTGACTAGTTTTAGGTACACTGGTATGAGCATTTCCTTACATTTAGAATTATACGGTAGAGACCCATTTAGGACACTGGTGAGTATGCCCTTAATCTTCTTTCTTTGAGCCCTCATTATTATTAATAGAGCACTTGGTCAAATGCTTATGCAAGTCTTCAATATTTATTGTTCAGGGAAAACTAATTGCAATTTTATAGAGCATTTGCCAATATTTATGTGCGAATGTGCTCAGGATTAATGGTGACAGTTGTGGTGTGGAAGGACAGTTAGGCAAATATATCTCACCGGATCAGGAAGCAAGAGGGAAAAGGAGAGATTCACCTTAGTTTAGCTAGGCAAATTACCTGCAATACTTAAAAAGAGAATCCATCATTTTGAGTTCGCATATTTGTTTTTTACATGTGTGTTTCAGATCATATAAAATAGATTAGAAAAAAAGAGGGACAAAGAGAAAAATGAAAGGTAATAGAACAGATATGGAAATAGAGAGAGTATAGTTAAATATGAGAAGACATGCGACATAACATAAGGGAGAGAAATTTTTTACCCATTGATACAATGTTTCAGTACATTTGCATATGTTATGAAATTAATTAATGTGTAAAATCGCAAATGGTTTTTGCTATTCTAATGCATGACACTTTTTGACCATATTTTCAAAAGTTTTATGTAAAATTGTTAAAAAGGAAGATTTAGCTAGTTGGTTTTCTCTTTGTCCTTTCGTGGATTTTGTTGATTCACTGAGGCCTTCTTAGGCTTTTGGTTGTACAGGTTTGCCCTCTTAAGGCATGCTTTGTTCTATAATACATTTATCTTTCAAAAAAGGGGTAGATTTACCTATTTTGATGTGAATTCTAAATCACCCATTTTTAGCTACTTTACATTAAACTTTGAAAATAATGTTAAAAAGAGGGATAAACCAGAATAGCTAGACCATTAGCTATTTTACAGATTAGCTAAATATACCTTAAATCTATCCGCTTCCCATTTCTTGTCACATATTTTCCCATATTTCTCTATTCTCTCTTCTTTTTCCTAAAATCTCTATTGAACCTTTCTTTTTTCTTTTTTCCCTTTCTTCCCGAATCTATTTTACACGATATTTTTCAAAAAACAAATATGTAAGCTACAAATAATTAGCCCTTTTTATGTATTATTATTATATTGTTATAGCTAATTGGGGTAGCTAAACTGGTGTGAATGCTCACATGATAGGATAACTATGGAGTACCCAGAAGTTTACAGGGCATCAATTAACTAACTTGTGGCCTCACTTTTAATGATAGAATAGATTATAGCATTAGGCATTGGTGCTTGATTTGGGCTTGTAGTTGTATGTTTATGTGAGGAGTTACATGCTTGATACACAGAACATAGAAGAAATTCAGGATAAGTGTAACATAGCCATTGAAATGGACAAGAAAATAACCAAAAGAAAAACAAGAAGAAATGAGGCAAGGAGAGGATCAGCGAAGGGAAGATTGAAGCTTTCTTTCTTTATCAATCCTCATTATTTTTTTAATAGCATTCACAATGGTGTTTGATTTGGGCTTGTAGTTGCGCATGTCAGCGAGCAAGTACATATTTGATGCTCACATCATTAGAAGAAATTGATGACAATGTTATGTGGCCAGAAATGGAGAAGAGAATTACCAAAAGAAAGACAAAAAAGAGGAAACAGGTCAAAGAGAGGAGGGCGAAAGGGAACTTTCTTTTTATTCATCCTGATTATTTTTGTAGTCTCAGGCATTTGTGTTTTATCAAATGATTTGGACTTTAGTCGTAGCCAGCTAAAGGGTTTAATTTTCTGACAAATCAGCATACGGTGAAAAAGAATGTAATCCCCATGTACAGGCTGCAAATAATTGGCTATCGGAGTGTATTCTAGATACTGAATTAGTTACCCAGCTTCAATTATGAAAAACAACTCAAATGATGAAAATCTTACTAAAAAGTTAGAAGTTTAGTTGTTTCTGTTGTTTCTGGGTTCACATTGGTAATTGCATCTCTGCTTCTTAAAACTGTTTTTAAGGATCTATTTATATGAACCTAAGTTAAACACGTTATCTATGTGCAGTTTGGTGAACATTTATGCCATTATAAATGTGTGACAGGTAAAGCAAACAAATAGGATAAGTCTGATCAAATTGCTTTTTAGTATTCTTTAGGTTCACATGTCCAAGGTTATAAAGATATATTTTTTAAATGCACCAGATGCTTGCATACATTGCTCAGTTGTGGTTTTCCAGTGGGTTCATAATTTATAATCGCCTTCATTTTAGTTTATTGAGAGTTGTGTTAGTGGTATGCTGTTATCCTGTTGGGCATAAATGTGAGTTGGTGGGTGGAGGTCTTTTTGTTTGTTGAGATCCAATTGATCAGAACAATATAAAGGTTGTTATATATTGGTTGACTTGCAATGAGGTGCGGAGGCTCTTCCGAGTGGGAAAAAGGAGCTACTGGGATAGAGTATGTTAGGCCTCAATGGGAATATTATGAACGCAATTGGTTTTCCTGAAACTTTTGTTATATTGCTGCTTGTAGTTTAGGAATTTCATTCCAATTTGGATTTTAGAGATGACGGCCCTGTAGGATCTGGATGAATTCAATCTGCTTGATTAATCTGTTGAGATGGTGCTGGAGTTTTGAGCATGTTGGCATATGATCTAAACTGGATGGCAGCTTCATAGTTCAGTTCTAGCAATTGTCCTGGAAAGTGGGGATCCACTAGATTAGGAGATGCAGAGATTCCAACAAGCTTTGACAAAGAACTATGTGACTTATTTGTGCATGAGCATCAACCTTGCCAAACTTGAAATCCACTGGAGAGTATTTAATGCATAATAATGTATATCTGATTTCGCATTACCGTTCAATTTAATCAAGCCAATAAATGGACTTGCTGATGCACATGCAATCAGTTGAAAAGTTGAAGGTTGGGTGGGTTCTTGAGAAGTACTTTGATGATGGATTTTTTCTGATAAGTTAAGGGGTGATGATGTTTGCTCCTGGGCTGATAGCAGGTGTGTCCATAACCTCAACAGTTTCCTGATTCGTTTCGAGTTGGTTGTTCTCTAGATATCTGGCGAGCCATTAATTTGCTTCTCCTGATAGATTTTCAAAATCCGAGCTCTTGGAGACCCATACAAGATAATTAGTTTAATATATTGACAATTGCTTTTGCAAAGCTCAATTTTCTTTCCAAATATTGGAGAGGAATCAGAGGGTGTAGATTCCTTCAAGCGAATGTGGAATTTTGACACTTTCCTATTTAATTTTCATCATGAGAGACATGTTGCCTTCTAAGTAAATTAGTGCTTATCTTGAGAGACATGTTGCCTTCTTGGGAAAAAAGTTTTAGAAGGCTAATGCCTGGTTATCTTCGTGTTGAGAATGCAGGAGTGACCTATTCTAACAAGGAAGATATTGTGCACAGATTGGTCATTTTTATGCAAAATAATCAGGACTCAATTAGCTATTTTGTTGTTGTTTGTAGTGTTATTCATGAATTCCACACTGTTTCTTTCTTCTTTTGGTGCCAATTCCTTAAGCTGTCTTTGGTGGGAGTTTCTCCGTCTGACGGTGGATGTGTCCGAGCAGAAAAGCTAGTATGTTTGTGGAAAACCATATCCTTATTGTATATGGCAAGAGAGGGAAAGAGGCTGAAGACATTTGAACATTTCTATCAATTCTGGAAGTGGAATGTACTCTCCCTTGTTGCTGAGGGCAGATTCCTCCAGTTTTTTTTTCTCCTCTGTTGGTTGTCTTGAGACATGTTAAAAATTCCATTAATGGTGGCCTCTCTGAGATTGTTTTCTACAGGGTCTATCTTTTTATGGGGGTTTATACATATCCATCATTGTAAATGTGGCTAATGCTACGGAGAATTAGTGAAGAGAAAGAAAAAAGAGACTGATTTTTTGCTAGTTCAACATCAAAACAGTTTCAGAAAGTGGTTTAGGGCTGAAAAAACTACATTTTCACTTTGCCTTGTTTAGCGCACACAGGATTTTCAGTTTAGACTAATAATAAGAATGGACAGTTTTTTGCTATTTTGACTTGTAAAGAGTTGTTTAGAAAGTGTAGTAGAAGGAAAGAACAGCATTATTTCTTTGCCTTTTTTTACCGGTTGCTTTGTTTTTTTTTTCTTTTTTGGTGCATTTGGAAGGAACTAAGAGGTAAGAGTTTTTAAACAATTAGAGTTCATTTATAAGTTGAGGGGTGATCTTCTCGGTGCTTTTTCCTGTTGGGTGGAACAAGAGTTTCTTTTTGAGCTGAATGTGTATTTTTTTTTTTTTGGGACCTGAAAAGTTCTCATGGGCTCATTTTTGGTTACATGGAGGTGCTTTTGTTTTCATTTTTTCAGGTATCGCTTTTGGGGTAGGGTATCCGCATCTTTTTGTCTTACCTTAGAAAGCTTCTTCATGTCCATGGCCGTAATTAATATTCTATAGAAGTAAAGGAATTTTTCATTTCCTTAAACTCTTTGTATGCCGGTGGCTTAGGACATGAAAGAATGTCATGTATCCACACTTGGTATTCGTGACATACTCTTCGCACTTTCTCCTGCCTGGCTTCTAATTACGTAACATTTCAGCTCAATATTATGGTTTGCATCTAAATGCTTACGAATATATGCATAATCTGCATGTCTTTTATTACCTAGTAACCTTTGATTGGACACTACCCGCGAGCGTCATTATACAATTATGGGTTTTCATGCCGTTGTCTTGGGGTACAATACTTGAAAACTTTCACTTGTATCTGACATTCTTTATCAGGTCTTACGATCCACCCCTAGGTTTTATTATATCTTCTTGTAAATTTCTAATCATGTCTATATCTGTGGCTTTCGCTCTTTTTAATCTTTGAGGAAACATTTCTCAAATCTAGAGTTTTTCTTTTTTAATTTCTGCCACTTGTTATTTTTGCCAAGAGTTTATTTGTATTTCTGCCAAGGACTAACTATTAGTGCTTACATTTTATTCTTCATATCTATTGTTGATTTTGATGCAGCTTGTAATAAAGAAAAATTCACTGATTGGTTTCTTTTTTGTTTTTTAGTCCGAGGTCTTTGCTGTTGCTTTTGCATTACTTGCGGCAGGTGCTGTGATTCTTACTTTGAATGTACTTCTTCTGGTAATAACCTCTCCCTTTGCGCTCGTGTCTCTGTGTGATCAGAGTTTATCTTTGGTGCGTCTTGCATATCTTACTTTGTTGAGGTCCAAGAGTTATTTTTATCTTTGAATGTATGTCTGGGGCCTAAATTGTTGATGAAATGGTAAAGAAGATGTGCTCTAGGCATGAATGCTCAATGTCTTTTAACAACATCTTCTTGGTGTATCAAAAGAACAATAGACACTGAGTATGGAACCTGGAAATAAGGGGAGAAAATAAAGTGATTAATATGAAATACAAGTTTTCACGCAAGCAGGTCTTGATGCATAATTTTTGCAATTCAAAACTTCCCACTGAATTGGTGAACAAAATAGTATGATTGATGCGTCCATGGAACTGTGACTTCTTGTTTCGGCCTTTCATTCTCTTAATAAATATGCTAATACTGCAAGATCGCTTTTAGAATATTGGTGCATATAGCAATGCTGAGCTGCCATTTTACAACCAAGTATCAATTTTGTAACACCTGCCTGCCAATGTTGGCAGAAACTACTCAGGTTTCAAATTGTAATGTCATTATATGTTTGCTGCTTCATTTCCAATTTAACTTTCACGTTATAATACCATAAATTTGGTCTTTGAACATGTGTTTTTTTTTTTTTTTGGCTCAAGGTTTGGATTAGGAGTGTTGCAAATTGCTCTAAAACGTCTTATCTGGTTTTCCTTTCAATTCTATGAAAAAGTCATATCCCATTCATTTTCTTTTATTCGCCTCAGCCTTTTAATTTCATTTTGATGTACCGCTTAATTGTTTGCAGGGTGGCCACATCATCTTCTTCCAGAGTCTCTCCCTTCTTGGCTACTGTTTATTTCCTCTGGATGTTGGAGCCCTTATTTGCATGTTGAAGGACAACGTGATACTGAAGGTAGTTGTGGTGTGTGTGACATTAGCTTGGAGCTCGTGGGCTGCATACCCGTTCATGAGCACAGCTGTTAACCCTAGAAGAAAAGCTCTTGCTCTCTACCCCGTCTTTCTCATGTACGTATCTGTTGGCTTTCTCATCATTGCCATCGATTAGTGAGTTTGTTCTTTGATATTATATATACAAGTATAAATGTCTGATCGAAAGCATAATTGTGATTAACGTTACAATCTCGTATGGTGTACTTTTGCTTCTTTTCCCCCCTTTTTGTTTGACACTATGGATTGGGTGTCTGTGACTATATCTATCCACTAATGTTTTGTACATGTACGGAAATTTTTGTTTTCGGCGGAATTGGTTATGCTATGAATTGGTGAGGAAATTGTTAGGCATACTTCATTTTGTATACGGTCTTGTTTTATGAATGTTATTTCATTTTAAACTATTTTGTCGAAGAGGAGAAAACGTTCATTGAAATCCGTGGAGTTTTTAGCGACAATTTTAACATTGTAAAGGGACATTTTACGGATTCGTTTAAGCCGAACGGAAAATAGATTTTGTCCTTGCTTCCAAATTAGTCATAAATGGCATCACAAAAAGTAGTCCCTTTTCACATTTTGAAATGCCCATCAATTATTATCCACTTTTTACTTTTGCATTTTCCATCGTTGCAAAAAATGAAGGCATTCACAATATTGCTCTTATAATTACTAGAAATGATGATAAGACAAAAGTTTGAGGGGGTTAGATTTGAGATTTTTCATTTTATTTAAATTTTGAATAAGTTGCTTTTCGAGTTTGCGTTTAACATACAGAGGCAGTAACTTATTTTTAGATTAGTTGATATAAAATATTATATAAGTATTAGAAAGAGAATTTAATCACTATCTATTTATGAAATTCATAAAATTGTGACAAGTGTCTCTGAACTCAATAATTCTCAATCTAACCATTGAAATATGTAAAAATAAAAAATAAAAAATCTGAACTCCTGGGATCCTCTCTCTCCGAAGGCTTTCTCCACTCTCACCGGCCTCTACTACCACTACCTTCTCACCCACCGTCCCAATGTTCTCCTCTCCCGCTGTCTCTACCTCACCGATTCCGCCATCATTGGAGCTACCGGTGTTGGTGGAGAAGTGGGGCAAAGGAGTTGGTGGAGGGGGAAGGGAATCACCGGAGCCCAGAGAATTGCTGGAACCAAGGAGTTGTTGGAGTACAAAGCGTCGCAAGGGTTTGGCCAATGAGGGGACGTTGTAGCTTGGTGGAGAAGTTGGGAACGTGGCGGGGAGGTTGGCGGTGGCTGAGAAGAGAGGCAAGGCTTCGATGGAGAGGTGAAAGGCATCGCCAGAGCCCCGATCATTGTCAGAGCTCACGGCAGTAGTGGGGTTCTGTATCTGTGGAGAGAAGAGTTCTGTATCAAGGAGAGTGGGAGAGAGAGAGACACAGACAAAGGGTGTATGTAGTTTCGCTTTATATTTTATTTTAATATTAATAAATTAATTAATTAGTGAGACATTTGGTGCAATTCTGTAAATTGATACTGTATGAGATTGATATACCGTCAATATACGAAAGTTCAACTCTCATAAAAATGACATTATGAACGTAGTGCTATAGTTTTGGAGCCATTGAGATTCTTCGGTGGAAAAGTAATAAACTTTCAAATTTCAAAGTTTAGTACATATTTTCTCGTCCGAGCTTTCGAGAATCAGCGTTGTGTATCATTTGCCATGATCCGCCGTTCAATCTACGCAATCGACAACAATGTGTGTAACGTTTTAATTCTTGCGGGAATAGTGGTGATGTGTATGTAAAGGTTGCTAATATGGGAATAAATGTAGATGACGCGTATTCATCATATAATCCACATGAACATATGGCCTTGAAAGCGTAGCACCAAATTCTTACAATTGTGTATTGGTTTGCTTTGATAGTTACCCTTCAATTGAAATTAATGATTGAAAATGACATTGGCCAACCAATCATAGCCCTCAAATAAAAGATCTCTTGTTTTTGGTATGTTGGGGCTTTCGCCGGGGTTGGGAAAGTCCAATCCTGCAATAACTTGCTAAGGAGCTTATTCCGGCCCCACGGAGGGTATAAATGAGTAGAGGCGTTTGAGAGCGGCTCATTACAAATTCGATTCATACTTGACTTGTTTGATAAAATAAGTTGAGTAAGAGTTTAATTTTAGAGCTCGTTTACTTAACGAGTTGAATAATAACCATGCGCAACTCGGGTTGTTTGTTCGAAAGCTTAGCTCATCTATGTATATTCATCAAATACATATAATACATACATATAATTATGTATAATGTTAGAAATGAGAGGAAATAAAAAGTAGTTCAAGTTTTTGGTCCATGCAGTTAATGAACAACATAATTTTTACGCATCGAATGACAACAAGGAGCTAAGTTTTTATTCTTTATTTACCAGCTCTTTTGAACAACTAAATGGGCTGAATTGATTCAATAGAATTATAATTACTTGAACCTTAAGATGGACCTGGAAAGAAAAAAATAACAATAGTTGGTTTTTAAGGTGTGGTCTCCGCAAATATAACTCAGTATATGTTTTAACTATTACTAAAAACATTGACTTCTGAGCCAGTTCGTACTCTGGATACTACGAGAGAGCTGAAACTCAAGATGGATGGTTTAGGCTCATGGAGAACCGAGCTTGAGCTCAATAACAAGCCTACCAAGCGAGCTAGAACAATGGCAAGCTCTACTCGGCTCGACTTGGCTCATACTAATACAGTCTTCAGAGAATCACACTGCCGGAGCAAGGCTGATCTTGGATTTGGGAGTACAAATTTTTTAGGACTCTACAAAATAAGCAAAAGTACGAAATTGGAGTTGGATGAACTAATTTGCATAAAAAATCAAATAGAAATTCTATGTTTCTGGGAGTTCGATGCATCGGAAATTTTCTACGATCAAATATAAACCAAATCTAGTTCATGGATCAAAATACCGTATATATCATCATAAATTAACTATTTTATTTCTCAACGACTCGCAACAATACGCATCATGCAAATAATGATGCTAGCGACGATAGCGTCGTATGTTGATGTGTCAATCATCTCATTCTGTTCATCTTGTTCTCGCATAATTCTATCGACATCCATCCCATTTCGCATTTTCACCGGTTCACCGTCCAGTCCAAATACGTATGTCCCGGATCCTCACGCCCGTGGCTGTGCCACGTAAGCGTATGATCCGGTTGCGACAACACTAGCGCTGCCTTTGCAGCTTAAGGCCCCAAGTAGGCCCCACGATGTCTTCCCCCCGAAACTCGGGCTCACCGGATGTTCCCCTCCAGCACGGAACAATGTTACCGGAGTCCGGCGGACCTGTCGGATCTTCATGTCTTTCAGCTCCATCTCTGGTGGAAACTTCACTAGTCCGATTATCGGACCATGCCATCGAGGCTTCGATGATGATTTCCGGAAACTGTTGTTTTGGCCCCTGTCTGGAGAGAATCGTTGAATCTCCGATGTCTCGGAGATTGTGCTGAGGACTCGGTGTAGCTTTCGGTTGTTGTTCCTCGCTAGCCGAGCCACCGAAGAGTTTGATCGTAGAGCGTTTAGCTCTGGCAAAACATGTATATCTTCGACCATTTTTCGAGAGAATGAGATATATGGGAGCAAAGGACTTTTCAATCTATATAGATGTGTTATATTTGGCAGGAAAAATGTGTTACCTGCCAATATTTATAGGGGTAAAGTGAAAGGATATTACACTAATGGTGCATTGTGCAATTTTCTGAGTTTCTATTTGATCCCCATCTTATTAATACGAGTCTATGACCATTTTTTGTGACCTGCCCTATTAAGATTAGATATTTAATTTTTAATAATATTGTGTTTTAAAGTAGCGTGCAATAAATTTTTGTTCATTTTTTCTAAATTTTTCCACGCATGCATCTCAATACATTTCTCGCTTGCATAGTCAATCATACAGACATAAAACAAATTGAGTTTCCACTATAATCAACCGTTCTATCTCAAAATTTCATGTCACGAGTCATAAGTTTTATTTTCTCAATAAGTAAAACTATTATATACATCGCTCTTATTCTTATACAAATTTACTAAATACCCTTTTTCATTCATTAAGTATCTCCCAAATTGCACCAAATTTTGTGGAATAAGTATGTTAACTATCTTTATTTCCACATGTATCGTGGGATCCAATTAGTACAATTCAAATTAAGAGGGCAAATAGCTAATTATGGTTAAACTATGAGCAATCAAGAGTAATTAAATTCATTCTCAGAAGAAAATATACTATTGAAAGTGAAAGGTTGTTCACGTTGCACTAGGAGTTTTATAACGCTACAAAATATTTTATCGGAGGGCCTTTGTATTTTTCTTTTGTCACACATATAAATAAGATTATTCAAAATTTGCATATATACTTACTTAGTCTGACCTTAATTATTCGACGATAATTATTAAGTTATCGTTTCTATAAAGTTCGGGGCTGTTAGTAGGATAATTAATTTTTTTTTTAATATAGTTATAATCAACATAATTGATACGTGACCAGATATATATGCACAAGCCGTGGGTCAAGTTTTGCAAGAAAGATAGAAACATTCTAATTTATATAATGCAAATTTTTAAGAAAAATATTTTATTTTCTTATGATAAAAGTTTTCCTCCAAACATCTCCGAAGGTAACACCGACTTATAACAAACAAATTGTAGCTATCACGTTATTCATATCATAAAGTTTACTGGATTCGCTCCATTAAATAATCGGGGATTGAGTCAAATCGGATCAACATATGAGGAAACAAGAATTCGTAAAACTCACGTAATATTATTATATTCTGCCATATATCTAGACGTAATTTACAATGGTGCGAATCCAATTTAATTCCAAGCGTGACAAGAATACAAATTTCATAATAAAAAACGTCGAGGTGTAGTTCTGAAAGCGACTATCTTATAAGTCACAATTATGTATCGTTTCTGCGGTTCCCTCTTCGATAGAAAAATTACTAATTACAAGCTAAGCTACAACACTATGATCTTTAATCGCAGATAAACATTTTTCTTTATGGAACACTAGTCTGAGGTCAAAAAACAAAACATATTACTAAATTTACTTTGAGCTGGAAACACTCTTTCATGCTAAGTTTGATAATGTTATTTTATTGAAGAAATTTTTTCAAATATTCCAATATTTCGAAAGCAATTGAATTTTATCAAAAGCAATTGCGTATTCATAATTAGGAAAATAAAATATAAGAGGATAAAAGTTTTGAGGAATTTAGCGTGGAGTAATGATAACAAACACACTTTAAAATGGAACTTAATTAACCTAGAGCATAAAAGAATTGTGGAACTTAGACTCTTTTTGTATAAGGGTTCTTTGTAGAAAATTGCGATGGAAAAAAAAAAATCTTTTCATAAAAAAAATATAGATTCAAACACAAAATATTTTTTATCACATTTTTATTTTATAAATTTTGGCACCAAATGCGTAGAGCAAAAAATTGACTATCTACATTTTAACATTTTGTGTTAATTACACTTTTTCGCCACGATGTTTCTAACAATTTCAGAAAACCCTCTAAGTATCTGAAATTACAATGTGATTGCACTTTACCCCAAAATGTTTTGGGGGCAAAGTGAAAGTGATATTATTTTTCATAATTAACTCAAAAATTAATAAAATATCTCTTAAATAGCATTTTTTGTATAGTTTGTCGTTATTTTTTTGAAAAAAAGTATTACGTACAAATATACTATTTTTATTAAAATATGGAAATTGTTTCCTTAGTATAACTGAATATTAAGTTTTAAAGTAATAAAATAAATAATAAATTAAGGGCAATATGGTCCTAACACAACAAATCAAACATGGGTTATAAAGTGGGGGGAAAGTGTAATGTTTGATACCTTAGATTGTAATGTGAAATTGTCAGAAACCTTATGGGAGCCAAATGTAATTTATCCTATCATATTAACCACCCTTAACCATGTATATATTACTAATAATATTAATGATATTTATTTCAACTATTTGTAATAACTTAATTGTGTTATTTATAATTAGTCGTATTATTACACACTTTTTTTTCTTTCATAAGAGTAAATTAATATGATTAATTATCAATCCAACGTCTTTTTTTGTCGGTGGGATAAGGGTTGATGTTCCCACGTCGAAACGGTCAACCGTCCAAAGTGATCCCAAATGTAACTAGCGAGTGTTTGCCAGCCACGTGTACATAACGTGGCAAACTGTCATAACGGACAGTAACGAGTCCTAGTCCTCCACCGCGTGCCCTTGGGGATAATATATTGGGACCCACCCATCTAGGTATTTATCTCTCCCCTTTTTAAAAAAAACACACACACAATTCTATTTACATAATTTTTTTTATTTAAATGCACGACCTTGAAAATTTACTTTTACTCCCACGAACAAAATAATTATTTATTTTCCCTCTATTAGTACTACATAATTGATGATTAGTACCACTTCATTAATTATTGAAGTACTCATGTATATTCGAAAATTAGATATTCAAATGTCATCTGGTATATCTAAAAACTCGAAGGATAAATGTAGGCTTTGAGCTTACTGCATATATTAGTGAGCTCTAAGTGCATATTCATAAATCAGCTTAATAATATTCAAAACTTCAAACGTCGAATGTAGGCCTAAATCTCACTGCATATACATTCATATGCTAGATTTTCGAATATCCTTTAGAAAAATCAAAACGTTAAATGTTGAATATAAAACTTGATCTTACTTCAAGTGAGCTCCATATATATATATTTATAAACCAAAATTTCGAATATCATTCAGGACATTCAAAACATCAAAAGTTGAATATAAGCTGTAAACTTGCTACATATATGAGCTCTAGTTATACATTCGTATACTAGTGTTTTGAATATTACTCAAGACATTCAAAAACTAAAAGGTCAAATGTAGGCTTTAAGTTCTGGACCTCTATTGTATATTTGAACCCTAAATTTTTAAATGTCACCACCTAAATTTGAAATCTTAGAGGCCGAATGACGTTTAGTTGTAGTCGGTAATGGCGGTTTACTATTGACGGATGGTGGTGCGGTGTTGGTGCTAAGAAATCAAGAGGGAGATAGCGAGGGCAGTTATGTAACTTTTTATTTTGAAAAAATAAATTTATTAATTTTAATGTATTAAATGTGCAATGCCATTAATTTTAATGTATTAAATGTGCAATGCCAATAACATTTGGTGGTGGTGCAAATACTCATTTTTTAATCAAATTACAAGTGGTACCTTTAGCCAAAAAAATAATAAAAATATAATTGTCTAAAAAATATTATTCCCTCCATCCACAAAAATATAATATCCATATTTTCTCATTTTATTTGTTCAAAATTAATTGTATACTTTATTTTCAATCATTCTAAAATATAAAAGTCTACCACTGTTGTCACTATTAATTAGTACAAGCTAAAGTAGGACACCACGTGCCTTTGGTGACAATATATTGGGACCCACCCATCTAGGTATTTATCTCTCCCCTTAAAAAAAAAAAAAACCAATTATATTTAAAAAAAAAAAAAAAAAAAAGAGCCTGATATTGAATTATTTGTCCCAAATCTCTTGCCCAATACATTATAAAGATTTGGATCAAAAGTCTTATCAAATTTGATCTGCGGATGGAGTTTGAGTTTATTTATAGCTTATTTCAGATACCTAAATTAGTGATGTTAAATTAAGATTTGTTAGTTGGGAGCTCTAATCTTATATTTGTAATGCTAATTTATAATGAAAAAGATATGGATATGTCGTAATCTTTGCTCATTATTTATTTAAGTTTTTCTTTTTATTTTGTCTGTCTGAAATCTTTGCAGTTCATTAAATATATATATTTTTTTACGATAGATTTACCAATAGATATTTGAAACAGTCTAATTTTCGTTACAAATTCTGTTGCTAAAAAACCCAAAAAATATTACCTCGAAATTTAGCTACGGAATTTGCAACAAAAAACAATCATTGCAAAATTTGATGCAAAATCCATTGCAAAAATTGTTGCAATTTTTTTTAAAAGTTTATTAAAATTTACCCCATCACAAAGTCCATTGTTAAAATTTTTTTATTATTATTAAATAAAATTAAAAATACACCATCGCAAAATCCATCGTGGACTAATATGTCCATCGCAATATTCGTCACCATTTGTTATTTAATATTAAGTATAATAAAAAAAATTATTCATTGCATAATCGGTTAGAAATATACAAATATACATTACAAAATCTATTACTGAATTCTCAATCTTCGCTATAAAACTAGCATTTCTTAATATATGCATAACAAAATTCGGCCAACACCCAAATATGTCCATTTCCAATCTTCATGTGTGTATGTTGGCTATGATACTGACGTAGCTGTCAATATATGCTGATATTTCTTAAATTGATATATATTTGCATGTCTTCATGCTATAAGCGTTGTTGCTGTAAGTTAAATTTTTGTTATATATATATATACACACACACACACATATATAAAGAAATATTTATATGAAACCATAAATTATAAATATAAATATTTGGAAGTTTGTAATTAATTTTTTTTATTAAATTGCATACTTGTATTTTAACTGTATATAATTACCATAAAATGTGTAGGGCAAAATGAACATAACAGATCATGGATGTACCGAAAGATGTTGAATAATAACTTAATCATGTATTTTAGAATAGTGTAACTGAAATTTTAAATTTTGCAAGTAGTCAACCTTAATATATGGATAGAAATAAGATTAAATATCCATGTAATAAGTGCACGAATAAGAAAATTTTGACTATTGAGGATGTGGAGTATCACCTTGCTAGAAAATGTTTTGTTGAGAATTATTATGATTGGAATTGTCATGGAGAAGACAATTTTTCAAACCCTACCCATTCACATCAACCATATTATGAAGCATCCGATTATATTCTAGAGCCAACTTTGCAAGCAATGAAATGGAACGTAATCCATGCAGGACAATGATTTTGGATGCAGTTGGACCTTATTTTAATCTAGTGATTGAGGAAGAATCTCTCGATTCGATGATTAGGCCTTTATATGATATGCTCAATTCAACAGAGCAAGAATTATGACACGGGTCGATGCACTCACAATTATCTATTGTATCTCGGACGTTAATCAATAAATTATAACATAATTTGTTAGAACGGTGTTACTATAATCTATTTGGATTTGTTAAGAACGTATTTCCTGAAGATAATAGGATGATGTCCAATTTTTGTGAGACGAAAAAATTAGTTGAAGGAATGAGACTTCCTGTTGAGGAGATCCACTCCTGTGTAAATGCATGTATGCTTTACTGAGCAGATAACAGTGAAATGACAAATTGAAAATTTTACAGGAAGAAAAGATAGAGGTTGAGAAAAAAAGGGGATTTGATAAGTCATGATATACCACAAAGTAAGACGTATTATTTTCCCCTAACACCCAGACTGCAACGACTGTAACAATCGGAAACGACGATCAGCAATTGAGGTGGCGCAAATGCTATCAATAGGAACTGGATATTATGATGCACCCTTCAGATTCTAAGACGTGAAAACATTTTAACCACATCCACCCAACATTCGCAGTTGATTACTCCTAAAATGTACGGATAATAATACTCAGTAAGTGCACTAGGAAACGATGTAATTTTACTAGTAAAGTACCAGATTTATCAATTTCAAGTTCTCTTACCGATCTAGGGATATTTTAAGAAATCTCTAACATGAAATTTATTATCAAATATTTAATATATTTATTTATTTTACTTGCTACTTCTAATTTTTCTTGGGTTTTTGTTGATTTGAGTTGGAAAAACTAAACTAACAGTAGAACAACAAACACGAATTAACAATATTAATAAATATCTTGTATAGATGTAAAATCCAATGAATTAACTTCTTCTCCCTAATTTTTCTAATTAATAAGCTATAAGATATTATTAATTTAAAAAATCATTGATGTGTATAAACTGATTTATTTCAATATAGTGTGTCATCATGTGATTATTAAACACCATAATTACGACTAGGGGATTTCTATGGTACTCAAATATTTTAAAAATCCTATATTTTATACTAATTCAATTTTTAGATTAAGTTTATTAAAAACATACTCATCGATTAAGATTTAGAGAGATTTTGTTAATTTATCTTCATCCCCTAGATAAGAAAAGAAACCAACCTAGTATAATTACGATGAATATTGTAAAAGATGAATAACAACTCATGAAAGAAAACTAAAATATGTAAAGAAGAAGATCAATAATAATTAATAAGAAAATAATTAAAAATAACTCACAAAATTATATTGAATAATAAAAGAGAAGAGGAGCCTTGAGAGACCCTCTCTTTAGACTTCAAAATTATACAAGAAAAAGAATAAACTAGATAGGAAGTTAGGGTTGGAAAACCCTTTTTATTCTCTACAATAAAGATATTGATTAAAATACCCTTACTGAGATAATATTCCTAATTAAATTCAGATTAAACTAATAATGTAAATTAAATGTTGCACTTTAATTTTCGCGGTTGACTAGTCAAAAATACCGCACTCCTTCACGAGAAAATTCGTAACTCGTTGTTGTAGACAACTCAGAAGTGAGCTCTATTCAAATTATTGGAAATATAATTCAATAAGCTTTCCAACCATACCCAATGTAATGCTAAAATCTGCTCCAGATCGTCCTTGAAATTTAGCAAAGTTCAAATTTTTGGTTTATAAAACATTTTCAACGAACGGATGATCAAATCATTCGCTTAAGACTCCATAAAACTCGTTTCGTGAAACTTTAAAGCTCAAACCATCATCCAAATATAATGCTTGATATCATATTCCATGAGAATTTACTTTTTGGCTTTAAATCATCCAATTTAGCATCGTAAGCCTACAATTAACATAAAAACACATAATACCGAAATATAATAAGTTTTATATTTTACATCGTTATATAAATAATTTTAAAACTCAATTATATGTACTTAAACTACTTTTATAGCCCAATCACACCTCCTACTTACACATTGCTAGTCCCTAGCGATGTATCTATATAAAGGCTTGAACCGAATGAATAAGAAACTCATTAAGGAAAAAGAAAAAGAAAATAAAATAAAATCTAACTCACTTTCATAGGAATTAAGAATATATTTAGCGTATGCATTAAGACTTTAAACCCCTAGGTATCCCTAGTGGATGAGTTATAGTCTCGTAAAACTTACCAGGGAGACACCAACAAACACCATAAAAATAAGTTACATTTTCTAAAAAGGCACAAGAAAATCTTATTTTAACGAGTTGATATTGAATAAGTGATCACTCCATTAATCTAGCACCTAACTCGACTGAACATACTCTTCAACCAAATCAAATCATACTACCTACTCTTAGGTGTCTAAGATCTCAATAAATTGAACCTAATTTCAGCCGAAATAACAAGATCATATATGCTTATACTGACTATCTATATTTAGGCTCAAATATTTAAAAAATTAAATTTCAACAACATGCCTTGAAATTATTTACGTTTCTATATTTTCTATTTTACTTCTTATAACACATTCTTCATTTAGTTCTCGTGGTAGTTTAATTTTTCTTTTTCCTTCTTTTTTTCCCAACCAAATTTCACTATGTTCTATTACCTTTTTCAGGCTATGAATATCGTATTGCATCCATTACCAACCTTGCGCTATATAAACGACATATTTATTTCTATCACAACTGGTATTTTGGCCTCTTCAAATATCACTTAACCATTAAGTATGTTCTTAGGTATTAAAAACTTTAAGTTGTCCCTTTCTGAAAATTCAAATTTAAAGAGT
>MKEJ01057534.1:0-13198 GCA_001753735.1 Embelia ribes
CCCCCGAACCCCCACCTTCGGGGCCCCCCTGCAACCCCCCGCCCAACTCAGCGTGGAGTTGGATCCGTGGTAGTGTGGTCTGGGTGTCCAGTATTTCAGTCTTCACAACTTAACATAGCCCTCGTCACAACCTTCACCGCATCATCGGCAACTGGTTGAGATGGTGAGGCGTGTGACTTTCAAGCTTTATGCCTAACCCTTCTCTCCTCATCCATTTTTTTAGTCTTTGACTAACGAACATAGGCCGACCAACACGTCTCTTCATCTAGTTAGGTATAATCGATTCCTCCATTTGTATCCTCAGTACGCTGAGATGTGTATTGATAGCCATCACATATATAATGGAATCCACCTTTGTTTTACTGACCGTAGATAGTTTCGTGTTGGGCTTATTGTACGTAATCAATCTACGTAATTACTCGGCTAAGGTTTCATGGCTTTATTTTTGACTAATTAGTAATTTTTCTATTGCCATTCAAATTTTTTCTTTTTCAAGGGTATGACGGTAGAACTTGATCGATGATTTTGATGATTCTGGCAAAAAGTAATTGACTTTGGATATCGAGTAGTAGTGTTAAATAGAAAAGTTGATATCAATTTATCTTTATCAATTATGCGACTTGATTGGTTCGACGTATTATGCTTTTTTTTGTGTGTGTATTTTTAGCATGATATATTATCTCAGTTATTTTATTTAGTTTATATCAGACTAGTTCGTGTATTTTTAAGTATTTATAGTCTAACTTTGTGTATTCATTGACTATATAATTGTGCTAGCTAGTCGTGTTGTAGCTCCGTTTGAAGCGAATTGCAGTGTTAGTTTGACATATATCGAGTTGTACTTTATTATAATTTTTTTGAATTAATAAATTTTTTTAACTTCAAAAAAAAAAAAAAAGGTCTCATGTGAGGATGGGCAAGCTTTATTCTTAAGATTTATTCGATTTTGTAACTTATTTTTATCCCAGAAAAAAAGATAGATGCATTCAACTAAAAATTTCTTACTTATTTATGACAAAACAAAAAAAACCTCGGCTTAAAAGCTGACAGCCAAATACTATCCAACTTTTTAAGCAAATAAGATGAAACTTAGAAGCTGCAACCGAACAAACCCCAAATGAGAGAACTATACCAATAGTAACACAGCCAGTATGACCTAATATGCAAAGACAAATCTAACTATAAAATCCACTATCAAATGGAATACACTGAAACTTTACAAACACGTGTGGTTAGATAATGCGGATTGATCTTATTTTCATCACACTGAATGTAACCACATAGATGTTTCTACAGTCTTTGTACATGATTTACCATACCTACATATTCATGCAGTCAAATTAGTCTCCTTATAACAACCATTTATCAGAACATTGCTTGTATAACTATGTTTAAAAGATGCAGAGACAGATCACAGTAGGGGATGGACAATCTTATTAGTCTCCTTATAACAAGCATTATATTCAATTAAACAGCATCCAGTACACATAAAACATATTCCAACACAATTTTCAAGCCATTTCAAAACCCTACATAACACAAGACATACATGAAAAGTAAAAATTTGTTGCAATTCATAACCACACACCAGGCAAGGGGGAAATTTAAAGGGGCAAAACTTGCTGAGATATAAGCCACCTTGCATTCAGGATCAATCCCGTGAATATTTCAAACTGCTTCAACCCTGTTAAGCAAATTACAAGATAAGAAATCGAATGATGCAACCCAGTAATGTTACGAAAATATTTGCAACCATTTGAGTTATGAAATGTAAAGAAGATTCCTTGTATTACCTTGTTAGCAATGTTGTTGGAAAGCCAATCCAACCCCTCGTAGAGCCCTTCGCCAGACGTAGCACAAGTGCTCTGGATGTACCTAACATAACAAAGTATTGAATTAAAGCGTAATCAATTGAAATCAAACAACCAATTAAACTCTCCTTTCCTAACAAAACTGTCAATGCCACATCGTAATGGTACCATTAACATAAAATTATTGTAATTGTATACTGTTTTGACATATAATGAAGGTAAAAGAATTATTGAATGGCTAACCAGTGACGCTGTCGAAGAGAGTGGAGACCGAGCTTGTCAGTAATTTCAGCAGCATTCATAGCATTGGGAAGATCTTGCTTGTTAGCAAACACAAGCAGCACGGCATCACGCAGCTCATCCTGGAAGAGTAAATCTTAAGAGTCACCCACATGTTTTTTATTTTTTTCCCGGTTTTCTTTTGGTTAAATAATTCACAAAGTTGCCATAATCTTTTACAGTTTGCTTGAGCAATTATTATTGTTTTATTATTATATTATTATTATGTGATAAATGTCTGAAGGTTATCATATCATTTACCATATAAATTGCTCTTACGAATTACGAGATAACACTCGAGCATAACAAAACTGCTTCTCAAGAATCGACAAAATTGTGGAACAATTAAGAAAGTGTTCAAGTTCAATGCACATATACTGCAATTTCACCTCATTCAACATGCGATGCAGTTCATCCCTCGCCTCAACAACACGGTCCCTGTCATTGCTATCCACCACGAAAATGAGACCTTGTGTGTTCTGGAAATAGTGCCTCCACAATGGGCGAATCTGCAAAGCGTGGCAAGCAAATCAAACCCCTTGTAGCATGTTGTTTTGCATAAAATTCCCAACAAACTAAAACAAAAGGGAAAACAATACTCGATACTATTCCACAAGAACAGATTTGAGTTTAAAATGGGAGTCATATATACATGCATATATCCAATATCAGAAACACAAAATAAACAAATTGTTTAACCTTATCCTGACCCCCGACATCCCACACTGTGAAGCTGATGTTTTTGTACTCGACAGTCTCGACGTTGAAACCTACAACAAATCATCATCTTGTTATTAACAGGCTAGCCTCATAGACATTATAACAACTGGCAGAATAACTGAAAGACATTGCAGAATAATTACATAGATCCCAATAGGACAACTTACCAATGGTGGGAATTGTGGTCACAATCTCGCCAAGCTTGAGCTTGTACAAAATTGTGGTCTTACCAGCAGCATCGAGACCAACCATGAGAATACGCATCTCTTTCTTGGCAAAGAGCCGACTGAAAAGCTTTGTGAATGTCAACCCCATTATGGGTTTTTTCAATTGATCCCTGCCATAAAAATAAAAAATGAGCATAACATTTTCACAGATAAAGCCAAAAGACAAATGCAGTCAAAACATAAAAACATGAAATTTCAAAATCACATTGACTAAGGGCCGGTTTGGGATTGCTTTTTGCTGCTTACATTTGCTTCTTTTTTTTTTTTTTGGAAATTGTAGAATAAGATATTTGTTAAATCCTATAACACCTGCTTTAAATAATCTACTTTTGCCTTTCCAGGATGCTTTTAGAAGTTGCCTTAGAAATGCTTTGAAAAGTTACTTCTGTTTTTTCTTTCATTAATTATCATAATAACCTTAATTATATTTATTATGTTCCCCATGCATATCTGCTTTTGTCTTTTTACAATAAAAGGTACCACTATACCAAACACTACACTACTTATCAAAGCAACTATCAAACGCTAGGATTATACCCGCTTTTATAATCAACTTTAAGAAGCGGATTTTAAAAAGCACCAGCATTCTCAAACTAGGCCTAAGTCTTCCTTGAATGCCTAAAACCAAATAAAAAATATGAAGATTGAATAAATAATTTTCAATTTATGCATTTTAAATGCTATCAATTGTTTAGTTCTGAGAGGAAGGTTTGCTTACACCATAAGATAAATTGACAAATGCAGCGAATCAAATAAAGTACATACATTCAAATGATTATATACCAGGAAATATCGCAAAACATGAAACGAATCTCTAAACAAAACAAAGATGCGGAAACAAGAACAGGCATGTCTTTACTATTTTCTAATGACAACCAAAAAATATGACAGAAAAAACATAACTAAAACCAAGCATAGCCAAATGCTTGTCGTAATTTAGAATACTATAATATATTCCCCTGAGACACCATATAAACAAAGACCGCTAAATGTGTTAAGCCATCAAAGATAGCTGAAACCGATCAATATATTTTCAAAACACATTCGGCCGAAACAGATCAATATATTCTAAAAAAAACAATCTTCAACTTTTACAATTCATAGATGAACTGGATGAATAAACTTCCAAAGCAATTAATTCTCCCTTTTGGACAAGTTTTGACAAAAGTTTTCTTGTCCGGCTGAAACATATCAATATGTTCTTAAAACACAATCTTTCAGCGGAAACGATAACAAGCTGAAACGGATCAATCTAATTTCAAGACAACATCTTTTTTTTCCTTTTTGGGAAATGGATTCTGCTCAAAACAATATTCATAACTTCCATCAAAGTCAGAATTACACGAATAACCCAAAATAAAACAATCTCAGTATCTTAGTTTGAATCAAATGGCACTAAATCAAATTAAGTTCCAGAAAAGAAAAACTTTTCAGTAACCAATCAATACATCATCAAAACATAATTTTTTTGGGAAAATCTAAAAAAATTCACCTGAAACATTTTTCACGATCTTCCGTCCAAAACAGAATTACAAGAATACCCACAAAAAAATTGTTCTCAGAATCTTGAATTGAATCAAATAGCACTAAATCAAAAAGGTTTCCAAAAAAAATCATAAAAGACATAGATCTCAATCGAAAAACAACATTCTAAAAGCGCTGGTAATTACTATGTCAAAATAACAAATAAATAAATTGATTTCAGAATCTCAGATCTAATCAAATGGCCTCTAACAAATGGATGCATGAAAAAAAAAAACATAAAATGGATCATCATAGATCTCAATCGCAAAAAAAAATATTCTAAACCACAAAATTAAAAGCAAACACATCAAAAATCTATATATGCATGTATAAAACGATTAGAAATTGTAATTCAGGAGATCTGTGATTTAAAGACCAGAATTTACCAGGTGGAGGGTGTTTGCAGAGGGATCTACAGAGAGAGAGAGAGAGACAGGGAGAGAGAGATCAACGCTTATTGCGATTTGGACGAGAGATAAATACGGGCTAAATTTCCAAACATAAAAAAGAAGGGAAAGTATCAAATATACCCCCAATGTTTAACGTTTTGTCAATTTAGTCCTACAACTTCAATTTTTCTCAATCCATCAATTAGTTTTTCTTTTTTGACATTTTTGCTCTGTACTTCCAAGAATAAGCTATATTAAGACATTTATATTTCAATTAATCGTACTGCATTACAAGTAATTTATTTAATAACATGTCATTTATCAAATTACAAGTTTAAAATTTTCAAATAATTTTAAATTTGCCAAAAGTAAAATTTAAGTCTACTTTAAATTTTCCTTATTTTAGTTCATACCAATATTTATTCTTATATCTTAGTTAACATATTACCAAAAAAGTTAACTAATTTTATTTCTTATTAAAATAGTCTTCACTATTGAAAATTACATTAAAAATCTATCAATGGAAAGATTAAAAACAAAAGTGTCAAAACAAAAATTTCTTGTAACCATTTTATTTATTTTGAAAATAAAAATATTTACAAATAAATTCCCAAAAGAACAGGGGCACAGCATGTAAAAAATATATATATATTTTTTAGAAAAAATTGTTCATTTGCCATATATAATAATATTTCTTGATTAATTATAATCTAATATTATACTATTTATTGATATTATATTGTTTTTAATTATTCAAATGTATATTAAATAAGTACATACATATGTGTGTGTATAAGGGTAACATGGTCCAAATCTAGGCAAAAGGACTTTATTGATAGATTATTTAAACCTAGGATAAATGTAACTAATTTTGAAACAATGTAACTAAATTGACAAAAGGCCAAACCATAGGGATGTTTTGATAATTGCCATGATGATAAATGTAGGGAAATCAAAGCTTCAATAGCCATGGTTTCAACAAAATTTCTATTTGCTAGGTCGCCTAGTTTTAAGTGTAAATTACCAAAATTAACTGATTTTCAAATTTATTTATCAAAATCAATTTGTTTTGAAGTTATTTTACCGAAATTAGCTTGGCGATACGAATTCACCATTGTCAATGGTGTGTTTAATGAATCAACCAACGGCAATGGCAAATTCATGTTAAGTAAACTTACCTTGATACAATAATTTCAAAACAAACTAGTTTTGATAATTAATGGTAAAACTAAATTTGTTTTGGCATTTTTCTTCTAGTTTCAATTACAACACTAGTAGTTTCATGAATACGTGATACTATTGGAACTTGTACAAATGGAAATTTATCCTCAATGATGAAACACTAGTCACGTGATCAATTTATATATTTCATCTAATCTTTTTTATAATTTATTCATGTTGCTATCTCATATGAATTCGATCATGTTAAGGATTTTAGCAGTAGAAAAAAGAAATTGTGAGACAGCCCAATGATGTCACTTTTCTTAAAACTTGCAATTAAATCTGTCACTTTTCTATTCATGGACCTTTTATGATTTAATTGGGATCAGATAGAGAATTTGTTGAAACAATGGAGACTAATTCGTCATAAATATGTGAAAGAATGAACATTGTATAATTTTCATAACTGCCACCCACTTTTGGGTAGAAATGGAACAATGTAAATTCTAACCCAATAGTTCGCGGAGCAGGAGTGCGTCAGATATATAATTCAAAAATTGTAAGAGCAGAAGCAAAAGTTTCCCCTATTAATAAAGGATTTGGTGACTTAGAAAATGTAGAGATAAAAGTTAGAATAAATTATACTTTTCTCTCATGAGGTTTCTAAATATTTCAAGATACCCGAAGGTATTTGAAATTACAATTTGTCCCATGTCATAATTAACTTTTGATTTTATGTGGGAAGACCATTTTAACCCTAACATTGTCATCTTATTTGATTGATTTTAAAGTAAATAATTGTGAAAATGAGAGAAATAATGTAGTATAAAATCTATTTATACATGTAATTATACGATCTAATTTTATGAAATTTAAAAAATATATAGAAAACGAGTGCTACCTAAGGGGTCTTTTGGTAATTTTAAGGGAAATTTATAGTCTTAAAGCTGAATTTTACTTTGCCCTCAAATTTTTTTGGGTAAAATGCGATCAACATATAAACCTCACAAGAGGATAGTGTAATTTCATAAATCTTAGGGGGTAATATGAAATTTTTAGAAACCTCATGTAGGCAAAGTGTAATTTACCCTAAAAGTTAGTACCATTTGATAATAGCTGTCAGAGTTGCATTGTTTGATGCAATCGAATGTTGTCACTTGAAATTGGCCAACCGGGTGGTAATCGGTTTCAATGAATAGAGATGTTTTGGGAATTGTGAATTGTTCCTTCACGGCTAGGTTCGCTCTCATCTGATTAATAAGGTGAGGATGAGATTCATTTTAGGAGTCTGTTTATTAAACGAATCAAGCTCGAGCTTTGTACCATACTTATCAAAACCTAGCTGAGGCTTGAACTGATCATTTGGTCAATATCCCGGTTTATAGTTCTTTGGTTCAACCATTGGCTATCCAATTTAATTGCAATTTATTAATGTATAATTTTTTTTTTTATTGGTACATCGTGGCCGTCGGGCGAAGAGGAATTGAATGCATGACCTCCTAATTGTGAGATTGTATTCTGGCCCATTAGGCTATCCTTCCCAATAGATTAATGTATTACTTACTATTAATTTATTATTTATGTTTAAGTATATTTACTATTTAAAAACTACCAGCTTAGGGTTAAGCCCTCACACTACATTGTAAGTTTGATTATAACCAATTGCAAAAGCCTAAAAAATATTTTTTTAACAAAAGAGAATTTGCTATATAGAAGTGGTTCAAGCATTTAAACCGAAAAAAATATGTACAAACGATTCAAATTATAACAAAGTTATATATACTATTATTATATATATGAAGTTAGGAAATAATTAAGTTGCGCCAAAGTTAATATATTTTAAGTATTTTGATGATAGCAAGTTAATATAAAAGAAAATAAACAATGTGAAGTTTTCATAGTGGACTAATATTTTAAATGAATTTACGAAGGAAAGATAAGTGATGAAAACAAATTGAAGTATTATATTCAAAGAGTCTAAAGAATTGAAGATTCGAGTTCAAGATTGGAGAATCTAGAATCGAAACACAAGTTTGTAGATCAAAAATTATACAAGAAATGTTCAAAAGTCTTATAACCAACTCAGGAATGTGTTAGATCTAGCCAAGAGAAAAATGAGCTCAAAATTACATCGAAATTTTGGCTAAAGCACATAATAGGTTGTGAACCCCTCTTAGTTCGGCTTGGTTAATAATAGGTCCGTTCAGCTGGTGGTATAGTTGACCAACTTAGGTCCGACTAGAAAATTTGCTAAATCCAGCCATGACAACCTTTAGGTCCGGCTAGCCGGTACTACTCAAAAATAACACGTCCGAAGATTTGAAATCTACAAAAAGATAAAAAGAAATCAAATCATAGTAGTCATATATTTGATTTTTTAAGACTTCTCTCCTATATGTAGAATGCTCCATTTTTAAAAGAAGAGAAGAACAACAATCAAAAACAAGAGATCAACACTTCCAAAATATATTCTCATCATCTTCATCATACAAAGATTTGATCCAATCAACCTCCGTATCCATCGCCTTTAGTGTAAGATTAAAATATTCTTCAATGATTCAATTACGTTATTCATCGAGGGGATTGGTGTTATATTAAGAGTTTTCATTTTCATATTTAAACTCAATCTTGTGAGATTTCAATCAATCTTGTAAAAGAGAATTCCTAAGATAGAACTAGTTTGAATAGCACCATTTAGCCTATTTGTGTACGGTTCGAGTAACATCCTCAAGCATACTCGTGAATGATTGGATAACACCCGCAAGTTATTCGGTGTAAACGTTTAGATAGCATCCACAAGTTATACAATAACATGGTTCGGTTAACACCCATGAAAATTAACCATCTTGTAACTTTGGTGATTAAAGTTATAAGGGAACCCAAGAGGAGTTTTGGAGACTAAATATAGGGGGATCGCATCAATTTTTGCCTATAGTATAAAAATCTTGTGTATTGTGTTCTTCTCTCTTGTTTTTATCTTCCGCATATGAATATCTTCTTCCATATCTTTTTTGTAGTCCAACTTGGGATATATGCTAAAGTTGTGGTTAGCCTTTCACTTTATTTCTTTGTGATGGATATCCAACCCGAATAGTTGCTCCTTCTAAATGTAATTATTTACTATAGACAGATGACTTCTAGTGCAACAAGCAAGAAGTGTCTCACTTCAGTTATACAAAAATTTGTTCATAAAACCCTGTTTATTTCTTGGCTACTTCAGTCATTTCTAAACACCTCGTAGCATTTTCAAGACACATAAAGATTTGATTATTTATGAATGATTTCTCATATACTGCCCGTCTAGTGTAATGGGTTTTGAAGAGAAAAACCTTGATATGGTAGTTCCAATTTTAAAAGATTATAATTACCAAAAACTATTTCAAAAATATTAAAAAGGCACTTCGCTTGCCAGACAAGGCAAAATGCAGAGAAATTCTCCTTGGATTGAGGATTCGTTATTTTAAGACTTATTTGATTTAGAAATTTCAAAATAAATCATTAATTTTCTAAGATAATATTAAAGATTTAAGCGAAAACTTACCTTTAGAAGCAAAAGAAGAATTACTCTCAGGTTATCAAATAGAAAATTCAAGAATCAATTTTGGTTTATTTTACATTTGGATTACCAAATAGACATGATACCATCGATCCCGCTAACATCTGATAAAAACTACCCTTTAACGCATAGAGGGGTGTTATGATTCAAGAATACAAATACACTATATTCTGGATAATGACAAAAATACCATATAGTGGGCTTCACGTACACAATTACTTTATTCGGGCTCTAGAGATCAGATGATAGAAATTATAACCTAAGTATGAACAAATAATATCTCTCGTGCACTAATAATAGTTATATATATATATATATATATTTGGATATTCTTACTTTTCGGAAAATTAATGAAAGGCTTATATTATACTATTAGCAAATTTTTATAATTAGCCCTCACAATTACTAATGACTAAATAAGAAATTTAATTTTTAGAAATTTATTTGCCAATTTATATTAAAATAATATAATATAAAGCTAATTTTTTATCTGGCCTAAAACGACGTGTCGAATCAAACGAAATAATCTGACTGGTGAAAGTAGCTCATTATAAACAAAATAATGATGCATGTATTCCAAATGTACAGATTATTATGGGACAAAACCTCGAGTATTTATATGTTTTACCAACTCTACATTTGAGAGCATATATACATTACTTTCATGGTAATTGTAAAATGCATCATTCTCGTTTCAAATATTATCACTTGTACTGGAACGATTTAAACATTTTACAAATAATTCAAGGGTTAAAATTATGAAACATTTTTTTTTTTTGAAACATAGGAACGTTATAGTAAAAATGAATCAAGAGAAAGTAATACTTTTGTACTTTTAAGTAAAAAGCTAAATTATTTGTTTGATGCACTCAAAAAAAGTATATTTATTTATATTTTTGAGGCATAAAAGTATACCTATTTAAAATAAAAATTTTGATACTTTTATAAAAAAAAATTAATTTTCTCACAATTTACCCTATTATCAATTGTTTTTCACTACACCCAATATAAAATATTATACTTTTTTCAATTTTTACCAAACATACCTATTATATTTCGGGCAAAATTCTTATTAGTATACCAACCTTTGGGCAGAAATTTAATTGGTACACCAGCTTAAAGTATTCTCCAATTAGTATATTAATCTAATGTATTTGTTCCAAATTATACTCAACGTTACGGTATCTGTTAAGTTCAGGGGTAATTTGGGATTTTTTTGAAAATATTTAACGATACATTAACTTTAGATTAATTGTATACGTGGCAAGGGCAAATAAGTAAATTTACATACTAATTTTCCCTCCATTTACTATTCTTCATCATCTTCTCACGCCAAACTCACTGAAACCCTAATATGTATCATAGTTCTCTCTTTGCGTCTGCGTAGCTCGCGCTCTCCATAGTGTTCTTTTTCTCTCTATCTCTCTGCGTATCTATCATTCTCTCTTTGTCGCCCTCTTTACCTACATATAGCTCTCTCTATCTCTATGCGCGCGCGCGCATACACACATATATATTTGGTTGAATGTCTAAGATGTGCCGATAATACGAGGGCGAGCAAGTCATGTCGTTGTCCAGGGTTGAGGCTAGGCTTCGAGTACTAGTTGAAAGTGTGGACAAGGGTTACCAGTAGAGTCTCTGATGCTTAAGTAAGTATAGGGAAGTCAAAAATCATGTGCAATGTGCTTAAAGGTAATGTTTAATTGAATATTGAATGTAGAGCAAAAAAGTGAATTGTCTTTTTAGCTGACAAGTGACAATATTTATAATACATTGCTGACCATGTATATTGTTGTCAGAAAATAATAAGATTATCCTTAGAACTCTTCTCTTACTCAAAGGCATGGCCAAGAGACTAAGAATTTGCTTGTACATCTACATAGTCATCAGTATGTATCAACAAAGAAGGGAACAAAGTGTGCCATAGATCTGCCCTAGGCAAATAACACCGAGCCATTGTGAGAAATATTTTTTGACAAAGTACTTGATGTTTGTTGACATATATGCTTACCTATCTACTAATATTTGAATATCTATAGACAAATCTGTGTATCTGTCAACTAGTATGATGCTTCAAAATTCTAGAGATTACCTTCTTTGATGGACCAAATCTGTCGACAGGCATAGGCATCTGTCGACAAATGTATGATTTAGTTGACTGATTTGTCCTTATCTTTGATTTTGACTTTTCTATGTAGCTTTACATACCGTCTTTTCAATTTTCGAACATACATGTTGATTGATATGAATATATATCAACATATTACTATGTTTTGGCTCATATAGAGTCGTTCTGATGTATCAAACGCTTTTCGAGATTTTGGCTATGTTTAAATTTTCATATAAACTCATTTGAAATGTTAGCGTGACTAAGAAGGTCGACTGCATTTATTTTTCACCTTTATTTGTTATCAATAAAAAACAAGAAATTGTTTTTATTTTAAACCTTGGGGCAACATAATATAATCGGGCACACCCTTGGCGTGACGTTTTTATTCCACTGTATGTTTCTCGCTAAGGACAACAATTTTGTTCTCATCACTGGATATGTCCACGGACAAAATACCCCATATGTATATTTTTGTACCTCAAGAGCTTCCAATTACATGCCCAGCTATTGCATATAACAAGTCACGTAATCAAGAAGTGAGTCATATGTGAGCACAAAAGCCATGCCATCAAGTCACTAGCATAATACGTGTTTCACACAGACATTTTCATTAACGGGATCACGGTGTGTATTATTTTGAGACTCTACGCTAGTAGAAAAGTAGGAAGGATCCGCGAAATTACATATTGATTTTCAATTCTTTCTGGCTGCAAATTTCTACACCGGTTGCTATTCTACCGTAAGTCTGATCTACCCGAACAAATATGACCTCATGTCCCACCACTTCAAACATTACTATGTTTTCACATTGCTTTCATGTTAATAACTTTGATTTATGTAACCTACAATGAAAGATTATACAATCTATAATTTAAGGTTGCAAAAGTTATAATGGAATGTGCACACGGATTGAGTGGAACAAAAGGAGAGTGGGCAGATGGTGAGCCACGACTCCTCGAGCCTATAATTTTTATAGGATATACAAAATTTGAAATTTTACGTTGATGCATGCTACGCAAGGCCGGCCCGATACGTTGGGAAGGTGAACAGACAGCAGATGCCTAATTAAAACTAAAAGAAATATAAGATTAGATTAAAATGAATGAAACTCAACTTTTCTTACTTTTTGAAAAAGCGAATTTATGTATTAAATAATCATAGTCAAGTTTTGCTATGCTTTCCTATATAAAACCAACTGTTACATGTATTATTATGACAACTCCTTGATGCAATATATGTGCTAAGGAAAAAAACGTCTATCAATTTAACAAATTATATATTTGTGAATAATTTCTTGTAAAGTTTCTTATTCTCCAAATAAATGTAATATATCAATATCGCAAGAATCTCAAATTTTCAAGTAATATTCAAGTTTAATATAATAATTCTGTAGAGTATCATCACCGACGTGCGTACAAATA
>MKEJ01057542.1:0-11828 GCA_001753735.1 Embelia ribes
TTTTTTTTTTTTTTTAATAAAGGTGGTCAGCTCAATTCTAGCACTAATGCCATTTTTCAAATTAAAATAGTATGTTGTGTTTATATGGATAAATAAAAATAATGATGCCGTGCTTATAATTGATTGTTGCAGTAAAGCTTCTTTGGCGGGGTGCAGAATGCTGGAGAGAGAGTTTAAAGCTTTTAAGTATTGCAGAAGCCGCAATTGAGTCTAAGTTGGATTCTGTAAATCGAAAATTCGCTGAAGATGGATTTATAGTTAGAAGAAGGTTTCTCTCTTAGTATTGTAACTTCCCTTATTTCCGCCTTTTGCAATTTCTGCCTAATGCTAAGTTACTTTCTTGCTTTAGATTTTCTTCTTTGAGTGCATATGAAGGTAGAGAGTAAAAGAAGTAGCTTAATGCACCACATTTCTTAAAGACTTCTATTAATCCTTTAGAATGCCCTGCGAAATTTTTTCGAGAATGAAGGCTTTTTAGTTTTAATTTTTCTTTTATTTTGTGGTTTTCCTTGTCTACACAGTAGACATTTATGTAAATACTTAGAACTGTTGGTAATTGCATTCAATCTCTATTTTCTGCAAGAGTTTCTCCTTTATTTCATGTACCTAACAGCATTCAAGTTCTTTGATTACAGGGGTATTCTTAGACCTGCAGTTCACTTGAAGCATATTGATATTTTAAATGACGTAAGTTTCAACCAACCATCTATGTATCTTTAGTAATTTATCTAAGTTCTTCATAGTAATACTTTCATGTCTTCCTTCCTTTAGTAGAATGCTCAGAAACACCTCGAGAGTTGCAGAATAGAGTCTATTGATGGGTATGCTGCTCAGGACCTTGTGCCCAACTTGTCTGTACCCTTGAACTCAGCCTTCTATATGCCTGAAGCTATAAACGTTCATCCTCAACGCTACCTTGAGGTCTGGAAGGAAATCACATTAATATTTTGGGCCCCTTTTGTTGGTTTTCTTTAGATCATTTTAGGAAATTGGTTCTCGAAAATTTTGTGCTTATTAAATTTTTACCTGGTTGAACAGTTGTTTGATGTCTGCTTCTTTTAATTAACATAATCTTTAGTTTATAATGTGACACAAGAAACCTTTACATAAGTTTCCGGTAAATGAAATTCTCAAGACGCCGTCTTTCAAAAATTAAAGCATGGGAACTTCGAACTCAATGCGCTTTCTGCAGTACAAAATTCTCAAGTAAAGGCCCAAGCCAAGAGGCCCTTCAATTTCTTAGAAAGCATGTATATTCTTGACAGTTTCTGTTTCACTATTTCCCCAGGCACTTTTCTTGGCATGCCAACATCTGGCAAAAGACCTCTCCATTTCTGGTGTCGAAGGAAAAGAGCTACGCTTATGCCATATGTCTGTAAACAGCCTTCTTGAACTAGCAGGTATACCGACATTGCCGTTGTTTGATTTCTTCTGGGTTTTCTTAGTGTTCTATCAGTTTTGCAGGGTAAAAAATAGAGAAGAAAATAGTTTTTCAACTTCATAATCATAACTCATGAAATATTCTTAAATATGGTTTATTGGTTCTGTTGCACCTTGAGTGAAGATATGGCTCCTATTTACTGACTTACTGTCTTTTACAGATACAGGCCCTCTTCCGTATATAGTCAACTCCACATTAAATGTAGAGCTTGCTATAATCTGTTATAACCCTTCCTGGCCTAAAAAATGAATCCGTTTTACTGTCTGAATAAATGAATGACTTCTGCCACTTTTTGTGATCCCATTGTGTTATAAGCCTTGGGACTTTTATGGCGCCGAGACCTGTTATTGATTGAGGTTGTAGGTGCCAAGTGCCAACCAATGTGCTAGTAAGACTAATGCAAGGTGCTAATCATTTGTTTGCTGGAAATGTGTACTCTCCTAAAATTTATTTTTCCGATGTATTTGGAAGTTTTGACTTTTGTTATAAGTACGAGGAATTGGTGGTAGCTTCTTGATGTAATGTTCTTTGATAAGTAATAATGTGTTATTAGCATTATAATGCTTGTCATAACAAGAACATAAACAACATAAAACAAACACCTTACTTAAGGTGCTTCCTTGGCAGTGCCTCAGTTATGTCGATTGCTTAGACCCAATGACCCATATTGCATCTTGACCTCGGCTTGCCTCGCCTGAGCCTAGGCGAGCAACTGGAGCACCAACAGTGGTGCCATCTCTTTCTAGGTGGATTTGTTTGAATTGTAGGGAAACTTTTTCAAGTAGCTTACTTCAGGACTGTGTAACAAATAAGGTGTTGATGCAAAATCTGGGAATTTATTGCTTTTCAAATAGCTCTGTTCATGCCTTCTTAATTGGCACATCATGTAACTTTTTAACTAATTTTGCTGTACTCCAAGTTCAACTGTTCCTCTCTGCAAGTTAAATTTCTTTCGGACTTTCTGCTTTAGTTCTCTGTCATTGGCCCAAGATAGCTGGCTAGTGGCTAGGTTTTGTGACAAGAAACTTGTCGAAATCGTTGATTTTGTGACATTTTCAAAGTTTGATACCTTCATTATTGTTATTGTTTTTCCAGGGGAGTACAGTTCAGTTGTTGTTTGTTTAGGTGCCAGGGCAGTATTTTTGCCTGAACTAGCTGGTAAGCTTCCTTTAAGGACATGCAGAGGTGTCATTGCTCAGCTGCAGTTGCCAAATCATATAAGGTAAACATTCTTTCTTGAAGCGCTAAAATCCAATTCTACAAGGTGTTACATTAAGCATTAAGTTATGGTTTTGAAGAACTGTTTTCCGGTTTCAGAACAAAAAATTTGGTTGTAAGAGAGTGGCAAATTATTCACTTTTTGGAATAATTCCCAGAACATCCAAACTTAGGATCCTACCCATCTAGTTTACACTAAATAGCGTCATAGACACTAAAAGATTCCATTATCAAGAAAGTGAAACTAGTTGCAGTTCAAAGTTTAAAATGCTACGGGTGAACCGTTTGGAAGTTTATCCCTTTTTTCAGTCCTTTCGGAAGCTACCCAATTTTGGGTAAATGGAGGAAGTCCTTTCAGAAAATGATTCCAAACAAAATGAAATAATTGTGTTTGAAAAACTTTCCCTGTTTTAGTCTAAAACATGACAGTATTGAGAAAGGAAAGAATGACTGTTTAAAAAAAAAAAGAAAAAGAAAAAACAGACAAAACAAAATTTTAAGAAAAATCTATACACACTAATTGTAAGTTACATCATCAGCCCATCCTTTTTTGAAACATTTCTGAACAAAACAACCTCCCAAGAAGTTCACCGTTGTTTTGGTAGTCGTTCTATATCTATATGATGCCATTTACTCTATATTTCATCTATATATTCTTAAAATATAAATTTGGAATAATGATCTTTAAATCTTCATCCAAATTTCTTGAATCCATGCATGTCTTCTAGTGAAAGCTATCCGGACCATGGTCCGTCAATCCTGTCAGACGCTTGGCTTGCGATCCAAGGATCTCGGAATCTATATATTGGATCAACATGGGAGTGGAACTCCAAAAATTACTCACCTCATGTCCCTGCAGATGAAGCCTCAAAGACCCTCGAAGAGCTTCTCCCGAAGGCCTATGCCATATATTCGCCCCTAAAGAATTGGTCGTTTGTTGGAGCTAGAGCAGGTCTGAGGGCAATGCCACCTCTCACACCTGATGGTTCATTACCTCTGTTGGGTTGTATCGACGATATTATTGGTACAAAACATTCTTGTAAGTTTTGGTTATTTGGAGGGCTTGGATCGAGGGGCTTGTTGTATCATGCTTGGCTTGGTAAATTGTTGGCACAAGCTGTGATTTCTTGTGATGAAGGTGTATTGCCTCCTGAACTAACTTCTTGGCAAAATAAAAAAGCGCGATAGCTGCCAGCGAGTCTTGATGGATTATATTTCTCAGTTCTTGTGTTTTTGTTTTCCTTCTTTTAGTGATTGGATTTTGGAAACAATCAACGGCACTCGCAAGTGCTGTCAGACTCGAATGAATTATTGAGATTACGAAGTCAATCCACATCCCAAGCCTTTTATACTGGAGATTTAGGTTTTTACATCTTCGGAGAAGGCTTTTAAGTGGTGATTTAAAGGTAGGGTTGGATTTGAGTAGATTTTTGACCTTCAACTCCACTCGAGCAGATGATATGTGATTCGAGTTAAAGCTAGTACCAGTGTCGAGCCTAACAAAAATTGCTAAATATGCTAATTGGTAGGGAGCTTTGCAAGCTGAGTAACTCCAAAAAAAGCTCAAAGCTCGATCCGTTCAGCTCACGTCAAGCTTGAGTAGCTCGGGGGCAGCTCAATTCATGGCCACTTCTTTCTGAAGATGGGGTCCCAAGAGGAGAAGTCTTGTTTGCAAATAGAATTTAACCTCGAAAGAGAGATTGCAATATGATAAACACACCATCGTAATATAACCAGCTATGATATGTATCAAAAGTAGACGTTTGAATACATCCATATGCTGATCTCTTTAGTTCACATTTCTACATTTTTCTCCAACAAATAAAAAATGTTACAATAACTCCCCTTCTGAATGCCCGTATTTTTTCCTACATTTCTGAAAAAGTGTCGTAAAAAAAAAAAACGATTTCCGTCCTGCTTCTTGGCTTAGACTGTGTAGTGCTGTTGAATGGTTTCAATGTCCAATCCCTTTAGCTTCACCACTGATTCGACATGTCCCTTCAATGTATGAAGCTCCCTCAACCTGAAAAACCGAAAATATTTGTCTCAGAGTTCGTTCATTCAGTCCTCAGAGCTCTCTAACAATGTTCTCGTCCTCTGTTTTCATCACTTTCGGTGCTGGAAACAATAAATTTTTTCTTCCAGAAACTATTTTGTGCACCAATTCGCCGAACACGTGTTTTTCGGTGTTTCCATTCACAAGACCAGAAAACAGGTTTTAAAAGCATAAAACCTATGAACTTTCCTTTTCTTTACCTGGCAACTTCGGCGCGCTTTTTAGCCTGTTCAGCCAGCTCGGACTCGGTATGGTGTTCGTCGTTGAAACCTTCGGCAGATTGGAGACCGTGGAGGGTGCGCTGAGCCATGGCCCATTGTGCTTCTCTCTCACCTTTTCCGTAATCCTTCTTGGTCGTGAACGCAATCTACAACACGTACAAAATTTATTTGTTAGAACAAAATTACAAAAATGAATAATATGTTGGAATTAAAAGAATTTATTTGTCAATAAAGCTTATTAGCAAACCCTTTTTTGGATCATGGTATCCCACGCCTTCCCGCTCAACGAGTAGCGAATGATAAACTTGAGGACGTCAAGAGGGAAGTAGGTAATAAGGCTGAAAATCCAGATGACTCCAGCCCATCCCCATCCGCACCCGTGAATGCGGGCAAAGTCCCAGTGTGCGTAAACAGCAATAAGCGTAGCCACCTATATCGAGCAAAATGAAAGATCAAAACTCGATATAATGTTAATTTTGGAAAACAAAAACGTAAACAGTGAGTAAACTAGAATGGCAAGTTCAAATAGACTTACCAATTGAGCTAGGAAAAAGGCGGCGACGAGCAAGACACCAGGGCGTTCGACAAATGACCACCCGCGTGACCTGGTTACGAAGATGAGAGCTTGGCTCACGATACTCACTTGAAGGTAGAGAACTGCGGTGAGCTCGTCTACGTTGCCTCTGATTGACCTAACACCGAACGTGTTCTGCAAAGTTTTGGCACAAATCAATCAATCATCAGAACTCTCTAGTACCTTTTGTAAGCATCACAGAAACTTCTTTTTCCACCTATTCGTAAATGAATATATAATTTTCTTACCGAGAAGAAGTCAGTGTCCGCTGCGAGCCAGAAGAAGAGCACAGTCATGAGAGCCAGGTAGGTCCCAAGGACAACACCCGTAGCGAAGATCTCCTTGAGCTTCCATGAGTCTGGCACCGGAGATGGCTTAACCCTATCCTTCGAAATGGTCATGATGGTTCCGTCATTCAAGATGGCGATAATCAGGACCATGAAGGGTGAGAAGTCGAATTTCCAGATGAGGGCGATGAGCATGAATCCCATCACGATACGGATGGTGATTGATACTGCATAGATCGTGTAGTTCTTCATCCTCTGGAAGATGGCTCGGCTAGTCAGTACAGCACTAACGATCACGCTGAGTCCTGGCTCGGTTAGGACTATGTCGGATGCTCCCCTGGCAGCGTCGGTAGCATCAGCCACGGCGATACCAATGTCAGCTCTCTTCAGAGCTGGGGCATCGTTCACACCATCACCGGTCATTCCGCAAATGTGCTTTCTTTCTTGTAGCTTCTTCACAATCTCATACTTGTGCTCTGCATGTCACAAATATATTCACTTAAAATCAGAACCAATTCAAGATACATGATTCTATATCAAGATTTTGAAAAATAATTCACAAGATATAGCTTGCTTCGTTTTCGTTTATTATTTCTGTGTTTTCAGATTTTTAGAGCCTTTTCTTTTTTACATAGATCTATACGGATTATTACAGTTCTCATATTTTTTCAAGAAATGAGATCCTGAAAACCTTAATCGTACAGGCATCCCGAATAGGATAAAATCTCTCACTGTTGAAAAAAAAAGAAAAGAAAAAGAAACCCATCGCGTTGCTTTTCTAGTGCAAATTAAGCGTATTTACCAGGGAAGACTCCAGCGAATCCATCAGCCTTCTCGATGAGCTCATCAACGGGGATGGCTGCGATAGACTCATCCTTGCTCTGGCCAAGAAGGGATGACGACGGGTACATGTTTGTGCCCATTCCGAGCCTACGCCCGGTTTCCTTCCCAATAGCAAGTTGATCACCGGTTATCATCTTGACATTGACACCAAGATCGAGAGCCCTGCGAATGGTCTCTGCACTGTCATGCCTTGGGGGATCGAAGAGGGGCAAAAGGCCAACGAATTCCCATGGCCCTCCCTCACTCTCCTTAGTCTTCTCCGGAACAGTCTGAAAATCCCCCATCAAAAAAAAAATAAAAATTGAAATATAGGAAAAGGCCAAGTATTTTTTTTTTGGAAAATTTAAAGGCCAAGTAATTACTTTGCAAAAAAAAATTAGAGGCTACTCAGTGCACCAAGTTTTGGGGTCTGATATACGCAATCTTATTCTATGATTAGAGGAAGTAGCGTAAATTATGGTACTACTTCACTAGTGAATTTCTTTCTTCCAAACTCAGCTCAAGAAAAGGACTATAGTTCGGAAAACATTGGACATTCGCGATGTAGAAAATAATTAATTGACCTGTCTTGCAACACCAAGGGAACGGAGCCCACGGTTGGCGTAGTTGTCGATGATATCAAGGGCCTTCTTTTTCACATCTCCCTTGAGTCCGCAGAGCTCAATGATCTGATAAAAGCAATTTCAAGTCCGAAAATGAGAAACAGAAAGTAGCCTTTTTTTTATAGTAAAAACATGAAATCGAAATTTTGTCATACTTGCTCAGGAGCACCCTTGCTGCATCTGTGCCAGTTGCCTTGGTCGTCGATATAGGTAATGGCTGTGCGCTTATCGACTGGGTTGAAGGGCAGAAAATGCACCGCTGTGAGCCCTGCTCTTGCCTAAAAGCCCCATAAAAATGCACTATAAGCATAACTCATTCATAAACTTGTGTTATAACCAAAGAATTTAGTCAATATACAATAATTACAATGCCTATCAATCGATTTCTCTCTAGTCATATACGATGAGGGTCTTACTATATCGTGTCTATGTCAAAGTAGCAAGAAAAAACCGAAAAAGAAATTTACGACAAAAATCTCAGATGTTTTGTAAAGAAAAGTATATGGGGCGCATTTATAGGTTTATTTCGATGAAACACACTATGGTGTCTCGGAATTCTGAAATATCACTTCAACATCGTAGCATTTACCCTCAGGCGACAAATTCTACACATGGTTATGAAACAAGATCGTGATAATTCTTTGATCAATTTAGTCATGAAAAATCATGTTTCGTAACTTGATGATTTGATAGTATTAATGTTTCGTTACTCAACAATGAGTGCGATTCTTGATATGAACTCCCAAGCTAACGAAAACTACAATATAGATTATTGTACCTCCTTGGGGTCGCCCAACATTCCGACGATTGAAGCATCAATAGCGTCCTGGTTTTCGACTCTGGACGCCCTAGCTGCAAGCAAGACTACAGAATCCTTATCCAAGTCCTTGGGGAACACCTGCAACAAAGCAATATACACAAGTTTATTATTCTGAAAACATTTTCGTATTCGTACATATAAACATACCGAAATCTATTTATCAGAATTTAAGTCACTGCTCTTTAATCTAGAAAATTTCAGACTTTTTTGAAATGATTGAAATATTCAAGAGTACAAAGGTATCATTTCAAAATCTCATTTCCGGTACCGAAACTTTTGATTCAGAAATTCGTACTGAAAACTCGCTTACTATAAGGAAACTTGCCGAAATTTGAAATAAATCATGCTTCGTCATTTTCTTTTTACTATTAGTGCTATCTACCATATTAGTAAAACTATTTTTTCAAAATTATATAACCATCTCGGTAATCACATTATTTCTTAGCATAGCTTACTATTTTTCAAGAAGATTTATATTTTATTTTCAAGAATATTTTTGCAACTAAGACGAAAAATTATGAAACTCTATTTCGAGATATTGCGGACCTCGATCAAGTTCTTGTCGACAGTGAGCTTGTTGAGGGTGAGCGTCCCGGTCTTGTCACTGCAAAGGACATCCATCCCAGCCATCTCTTCAATAGCGGTCATCCTCTTGGTGATGGCACCTTGCTGCGATAGGCGATGGGATCCAATAGCCATTGTCACTGATAGCACAGTTGGCATGGCAATAGGAATGCCTCCAATGAGTAGAACCAGTAAATTGTCAATCCCGCTTCTATACTTGCGGTGCTGAATTGGGTACATCACCACTATCTCTATTATGATTCCAACAGCAATGGAGCAGATGCAGAAGTTGCCAATGGCTGTCAAGACCTGAACGTACCATGAACAACAAGAGAAATTAGAAATTCAGCACATGGACAGAAACTTAAATGGCCATTTTTTCACCCTCTGAATAGGCAAAGATTGGACAAAAAAAAAAAACATAGTTCAAGTAAATTGTCTACGTAGAGCTAGAAATTTACTTAGTTTTTGAAGTTATGTCAAGTTGAAAATTAAGTTCTCTAACAAGTTTGACATTGTCCTCTTAGCGTCAAATTTTGATTAGGGAATTTAATGAGATGTGAAATCAGTGAACATCGGTCAAAAGTTATTCTTGAGGGATTCATAGATATACTAGATGTTGAATTTTTTTATAGTACAAAACTACAATCATGAGACTGTAGTAATACTATACCATTTGGAAGTGGCCTATGTTGTTGGTGCTGTCAACAAGGTGGGCTGCTTTGCCGAAGAAGGTGTTGATGCCAGTGGCAATCACAACAGCCTCAATCTCACCTTGTTTACAAGTAGACCCCGAGTATACTTCCTCACCAGGACTCCTTGTTACTGGCAAAGACTCCCCAGTAAGGGCGGATTGGTCAATTTTGAGGGGGTCTCCTTCCAAGAGACGGGCATCCGCAGGTACAATGTCACCCAACTTAATGCTGATTATATCACCGGGAACCAGAATAGCTGCATCCTGTTCGGTCCATTTTCCATCCCTCAAAACCTAAACCATAAAATGTCAAGAAACTCATATCATAACTGTCTCATCATCATTTAGCTTGTTAAGCATATATAGAATATTGGTTTAAGTCCAGTTTTGTACCTTTGTTTTCGGAGCAAGGCCAGCCATTAGTGCTGCTGCAGCATTGCCTGCATTATTTTCTTCGTAAAAGCTTATGGTGGAGTTGATAAGAAGTAACACCACGATACCGACAAAATCTTGCCAGTCTGGAGGGTTTCCCTGAATTTGTATACTAGTGAAAACAAGAACCAGATACGCAGATAACACGGACTTGAGAGAGAAAAGAGATTTACCCCTCCATTCGCCAAAGCTATGGCCATGAGGGCAGCACATTCCATAACCCATGACAAAGGATTCCACATAAAGCCCAGAAACTTTAGAATCTTACTTTCCTGTTTCAGCATTGTGAAAATATCAGTTTTCCATAAAAGTAACGATAGTAGAAAGACATGGAAAGCAGTACTCAACTATGATTTGAGTGGAACTATACCTTTTTCTCCTCGAGCTTATTTGGGCCAAAGACCTCAAGCCTCTTCTGCCCTTCTTCATTACTTAGCCCCTCTTTCGTACACTTCAGCTCGTTGAATACTTCCTCTATGGGTATACGTTCCTGCACTCGCATAATATTGAAGTTTTACAATCAAAATTTCTATAGAGACCAATAAGATTGAAAAATCATACTGATTCTGGTTTAAAACCATCTTGATATAGCAGATAAGTTCCAGCACGAACTCTTTAAGTCCTAAACCGAGTCAACCGACTATGTCAATATGATGAATTAAGTAGCCTGAACATGACAATACAGTTCTAAGTTTATCATTTTCCTTTCGCTATTATAAAACATATAAAATGTAAACGCATCAGAGGGGATTGCACTCAAATTTAACCAAGCAATTAAAATTAACTCAACATACAAAAATCAAAACAGTATTTGCATTATGAAATATTTATCGAATTGATTTGCAGGTTGTGTTAGGGTCCAGGAAACAAACTAAACTAAAACATATTTTTGTGTAATACCGTGATATTAGGTGTGATCATCAATATTTAAATAACTGTAGTTACCGTACATCTTGCTAAATTTTGTACTAGTTTTCTACATTAAATAAACAAACCTTTTCAACCTGCATAATTTTAGATACAATCTTAAATATATCTTGAAATAGAAGAAAATTTTGTCAAATAATCTTAACCTCCACATCATTGCAATTTTTTTTCTTTAATTTTTTCTAAGAAAATACAGAAATATTTGAAATTGAAACAAGGTTTGGGGAATAATATTTTCCTACAGGGAAACATTAAAATTAGTACAATATAGTGCCATTACTTTGAACTTTCGACCCTTGATAATGTGTTTATGAAATTTTATAACAAAAACCCATGAGTTCAATACTACATCGCTAGATAATATCTCATGAAATCTTTTTAACAAGAATATTAAACTTAAAATTTTTCATTTAACATTTTATAATCGTACATCCATATATTATGTCCATCACGTGTTTCTAACCATAATAAAGTAATTTTACAAACTATTTTTTAAAACTAGATTGTTTTAAAAATAATTATCAAAGCAAGTTTGTTTCGAAATTGCAGTTCCATACCTCTGCAAAAAGAAACAGCATAAAAGTATTTTTTTTTTTTTGAAAGTATAACAAAATGTAATAATTTGAACCATACACAAAAAATGGCTGTCTGAAACTATAATTTTTTTTTAGCATAAAAAAATCACAAGTTTAACTTTTGTTAGTTTTCATGTAAAATGTGGAGTTTCAAATTGTGTTTTCTAAAACTTCTTTGTTTCCGTAAATAAGTTGGTGAAAATATAGCTCGTTTGAATCCTTTCGTAATAGCTTGTAAAATAACGTCATTAGTATCATATGATCATATCTCAATTCTCATCCATTACAATGCCTACATGTAATGTGTGTTTATATGTATATATATATATCCAATCTGCGTGTAGATCAACAAATACATAAATGAATTATCGCCAAATTATAGATAAAAAAAATTCAATCAAAGTATAGAAAAGCTACTCACGAGATCTACTTCCTCTTTCTTGATTCCGGCAAGACCGCCGCCTTTCTCCGCCATCTCTTTCTCTCTCTCTGCTTCTACGCACTCTTTGTTTAAATTATTTTATACTTCTGGTTAGAGTTTCAGAGGAAACGCAACAAACGCTGAGTAAAGCAT
>MKEJ01057544.1:0-12240 GCA_001753735.1 Embelia ribes
GATGATAATTTACATCGTTATACTACTTCATTAAAGTATAAAATTGTTGTACAGTACTTCTACAATATGCTACAGTGTTGGCGAAAAATTTTGGGGCCTTATACATATGATCCACGATTACCCATAAGTATCTTTCCCCCGCCTCAACCTTGACAAACCCACTATGAAATCCATTATTATCCATTCCCATTTCCACTTGGGAATGGGCAATGGTTGAAGCAGACCCCCAGGACACTTATGCTCTGCCTTTACTTGCTCGATATGAACTCGGCCACTTCTTTCTTCATCACAGGCCACCTAAAATGACACGCGGCATCATGATATATTTTAGTGCCACTGGGGTGCACTGCCAAACGAGAATGATGAGATTCTTGCAAAACCTTATCAAGAATAAAATTAGGCACAAAGAAGTGATTCTGAAATTGCAAGCCTCTATCTTTGGAAATAATCCATCTATCAAGACCGTGATAACTAAGGACATGAACTCGATAGATATCCGATTTGTCATCAACACGTTGTACTTCAATCACACATATAACCAAGGTCGATTGAACTACAATTGTAAACAAAGTAGCTTGACCCTCCACTTCTATGCATTCTAATGTGAATTTATTCTATACCCGGGGCATCTCCCATTCATCTATCGTAAGGCAAGTAACAGAACACCGAATCTTAAGACTTAATGCATCCGCCACGACATTCGGCTTTTTGGGATGATACTCAATATCAAAATTATATTGTTCAAAATACTCCATCCATCTTCTCTACCTTATATTCAAGTCCAGTTGAGTAAAAATGTACTTCAAGGACTTGTGATTAGAATACACATTGAACTTCTCCCTATAAAGGTAGTGTTACCAACACTTCAGCACAAACACTACTACCCCATGCTCGAAGACATGTGTTAGGTAATTTTGCTCATGAATCTTCAATTGCCTTCGAGAATATGTGACTACCTCCCCAATTTTCATCAATACAGAACCCAAGCCTTCTTGTGATGCATCATAATACATCTAATGCCCAATACCTCACTCCGAAATGATCAGGATTGAAGCCAAGGTTAATAACTCTTTTAGACAAAGAAACGACTCCTCTCATTTAGAATTATGTTCAAATGTAACACTATTATGAGTAAGTTTTGAAAGAGGAGCAACTAAACAAGAGAAATTTTGCACGAAGCGACGATAGTAGCCCACAAGGCCTAAGAAACTGCGAATCTCAAAGACAGACTTAGGTCATCCCCAATTAGTAATAGTCTCAATTTTGGAAGGATCCACCGATATACCATTCTCCGATATGACATGACATAACCAAAGTTCACATTTAAAGAACTTATCATAAAGCTATGTTCTTGAAGTGTCAAAAATACAATACGAAGATGTTCACGATGAGCCTCTTCTGAAGGCAAATAAACGAGTATTTATTCAATGAACACCACTACAAAATTGTCGCGATAAGGTTGGAAAATATNNAAAAATTCATAATGCTAGTATTGAGTGTGGAAGGCCGTTTTCTAAATGTCTTCCTTTTGAACCCTCAACTGGTGGTGCCCCGTATGAAAATCGATCTTTGAAAAAATTTTAAAGCCCGAAGTTGATCGAAAAGATCGTCAATCCTTGGAAAAGGATACTTGTTCTTAATAGTCACCCAATTCACCTTTCGATAATCAATGCACATTCGCATTAACCCATCATTTTTTGGCACAAACAAGGCCGAAGAGCCCCAAGGCAAAGAACTCGGCCTAATAAACCTCTTGTTTTTCAAATCGTTTAGCTTCCCCTACAACTCCTCCATTTCCTTCTATGTCAAATGATACAAAGTGATAGAGAAAGGTTTAGTCTCTGGTACAAGATTAATCGTAAACTCCATCTTTTGTAAAAGCAGAAGTCCACAAAGATCTTTCGAAAAGATGTCGAAAAATTCACGAACGATATGGGGAAGTCCTCCCCTAAATGTACATACTCAAAAAAAGTAAGACTAGATAACATACATGCTAGACAAGTCCAAGAATGATGGGTATATGGAAAAATGATATGATCTTCCCCCGAAGGCGAGGCGACCTCTGGTGCCTGAGGCATAAACTGACCCTACTGAAATCCTCCCTGAGTACTACTACTCTGATACCTTCCACGAGATGAATTAGTCCCCGGACGAGCAAACAACAAATATACAGTATGAGATTTCCAACAAGCTACTCTTGCATAAGAAGGATGCTGATTACCATAAGGGCCAAATGGAGCAAAGAAGTTCCTCGGATATCTTGACTGTATGTGGCCCTTATTGATGCATCTGTGACAAAAGGCCTGAGAGCATAGAACCTGAACATGTCCCCCGATGCCACAAAGGCGACATCTAGGAGACTAAGTACAATCACGAGCAAGATAGCCCTGACAACCATAGTTAGAGCATTTGTTACTCTGAACAATGGACCCTGACGCAGAAGTATGACCCGACTGAGGTCATTCCCAAGATGATGAAGATGAAAAGGCATCTCACAACCTTTTTTTCGTTTACTATCACTGCTACCCCCACCAACACTACTACAATAATCACCCCCATTACAAATTTTTGAATCTAACCCCGAAATTTGAACCAACTACGATCCTGAAGATTGGCCCAAAGTTCGAGGAGGATGCAAAACATCCTTATGTTAATTGTTAATAAGGCCATACTCTACTTACCCATCATAACATATGTTTGAATCGAAGGTCACAACCCGTTCTTGAACCGATGGCTCCGCAATTTTTCCATCGACACAAGCTCAGGTGCATACCGAAAAAGATAGTAAATTGAATATAGTACTCCTATACACTTGAACTCCCTTGTACTAAGTACAAGAAATCCTCCTACTTTCGCTCGTGTAGCATCTTGGGAAAGAATTTCTCGAGAAAAGCTTGCGAAAGGCGATCCACATACTATCTTCAAATCCGCCCACTTCTTCTTGGCTCTTCCACTACTTAGTCACTTTGCCCCTAAGGTAAAATCGTGTCATTACCATTCTTAAGTTATCATCAACCATTTGGAGGAATTTAAAATTTCGCTCCACTTTGATTATTTATTCCTCTGCCAATATTGCTTCGTCCTCACCCTGAAATGTAGAGGGATCCGTCATTCAGAAATGCTTTTGAACCAAGGAGGCTAGAGTTTCCCCATTCTCCCTTGGATTTTGTGCCATCTTATTAAACGCCTCTTTCAAAACCCAAAACATAATCGATGATTTCGGAGATTGGAAGACTTCTATATTCCTAAGTCCTGGTGATGGTGCAAAATAAGTTTAAACTATTTTGTCCATCCCCATTTGAGGATGAATACAAAGCGAAATTTGAGTTTCGAAAACCTCTCCCCCAAGTGCCTCCATACTCTCCTCACACGAGGTATCCTCAAGATTAGGAATGTTCTCCTCCTCTCCTACCTCCGCCATTGTTTGAGCACGAATACGCATAGGGTACACCTCGTCCTTATTAAGAACTCATGTCCTTCCTCTACAACCCCTAGCTCCACCACGATTTATAGCTCAACGGTCGCCTCGACGACCACCTCTACCTCGAGCCATTCAAACTTCACAACACAATGGAGAAATAAGGAAAGAAATAAGTTACAATTATAAGTAAACTACAATATCTCACAATGTTAGTAACTTACAACTTATCAAGCATTAAGCAAGCAACAAACAGATATTACGAAAATACCAACGACTTGCTAACCTACTCATGAACCATTGCTAAACCCTACCTGCAAACCACCTAGGTTTGCTTAATCCGATTAACTCTAATACCAACCTATCATGCTCCAAATTTTCCCATAAAAACTCGAGAATGTGAGATAAACAATAAATAAAGGAATGAAACATAATTGATATGAAAATAAAAATAGATACAATGACATCTATCCACAATTCCATGAACCCTAACAATACAATAAAAGTTGCATATATACATCAAGTCTTACAGTAGCTATAACAGTCTACAACTTTACATAATTATACAACGATGATGATAACGAGGTAAACATCTGAGTTTACAATTAAAAATTTCAAGCTATTTGCTTGACAAAAGAATAAGTACATATACATATCCAACTATAACCTCGAATTAACAAAATAACATATGTAAAGTAGAGGTCACGGCTACAAAAGTATAAGCAGATGCCATTATAATAAGTCCATAACTATAATGAATGTTCCGAGCTAGCTTCAGCACCTATAAAATTGATTGAACAATGATATATGAAAATAGAATACGGATTAGATGGCCAATCAACAACTTAAATATGAGTTTATGAAGTCTAGAAATATATACACATGCTTGAATAATAAAGGTATTACATGCTTACATAATAAGAGTATGTACATAATATCAACAAAAGTCATGAATGAATTATGAATACCACGAATGTCCATTAATACTATGATACTTCGAATACTATGATACTTCGAATGCTACGAACTCCAACAACAACTCAAAGTGAAAGGTGGGACTAGTATCTATAAGAAGGTTTTAAGGCGAATTATGAGTGCCCCGCCTACAATCTATACATTCTAGCACGACGTGAATCATAGGCCCCACCTTAAGTTGCACTAATACCTAGAGTTATCGAAAGTCTCTCCCTGCATAGGTTTCCAGGCTCTCACGGTAGGGATATATGTCCCCAAGCTTATCCACAATCCCCGAAGGGTAAAATGCACAAAATTTTCATTTGGTAAAAGTCGATACCGGCGTCCCGAAAAGAAATAAAAAAAATTACTCAAATTCTATGAATGACAATGATATAATGTATTCATGATATTCATATTTTTCAAATTTCACGAATGACATACTTTTATTCTATGATAAACATGTTTTTTCATTATATGAAGCTACAAAATTATATCAACTAATTTACAAATTTCTACGATATAAGCATGAAAAGTCTATAAATATCATGAATAATACATGTTGATATCTACGATAACGATAACACCATGATCATGTTTATGCCATGACATATACTATGAATAATATCGATGCTACAATATTAATGCCATGAAATATTCAATGAAGATATTGCTATGAAATTGAACAAGTAATATGCTACAAGACACTACGAATAAGATTTATTATGTAATAAATCAATCATAGTATCTACAAAACCAAATACAAAATAAAGACATGCTAATATACGTCGATGCATATGCATCCTCAATATTTATTTTGTTATTCTCAATCTACCTATACCTTATGAGCCTCCGAAAACCCCTAAATAATTTTACAAGCTTCAACCTAAAAAGCCCTCTTCTAACCCTTCCAATACTATCTAACTACGGGTTTCGAATCAACCCGAACCTATACAAAAATATGATCTAGGAAGTGTAAGGAAGAAGATATATCGGTTTATTTTGATGTAGCCGAGAGACACATAAATGGAAAAAAATTGAATGAACAAAATAGAAGTCGAGACTTACATCAAAACGTAGCTCTTGCAACGAGAACTCCAAAAATTAGCTACAGACTAACCCCCGAGATAAATGGATGAAAGGCGTAAAAATTGATCTTTTAAAATCACCCCCAACCCTCTCTCTTTCTTCTATTTTGGAATAGAGTGAAAAAGTGGCACATTTGACCAAGAATGATACGGGATTTGCTCTCAATACAAGAATTTTTTTTCTTTTAATATACAATAAATTTTTATACGGAATTACTGTGTTTTAAGCACAAAATTTTTATGAAATGAGGACAATTTACTGCAACTAATTTTAATTAAAATAAATGAAAAATAATGACAGTATGTTGTCCTGAATTTGTAGTATTGTATCCTCAAAATATAATAATTCTTGTATTTTACAAGAAGAAAACATCTTGTATAGAGAGGACTTCCAATGATGTGATATATGGTCAAAAAGGTGTTTTACAACACTGTTTCTATCTGACCATCCAGAGTCGGTTGTTCGACCCTAGTTCGTTGACGGACGACCTCTGAACAACCATAGGACAATGTAAATCTAAGAAAATTTCTAAGTTTTGGGTAAAAAAATGTGAACACTGGTAAACGGACCTACCGTCAGACAAACTTCTGGATAGGTCAGAAAATTTAAAGTTTGACTAAGGTCAAATAATAACACTTAAATAACTCAAACCACAACAACGATCTTAAAATGACTACAAATGCAATTCATTGACTACAAATGATAATCCACAACTACGAAATGATTTATTACAAGCATGAAAATATTCCATGACTACAAATACAACAAAGGAAGATAAATAATATCATTAAAAATAATTAATTATATTATTTATATTCGCAAAAAAATTATACGAATTTCCAAAACGTCACAAAGTTGGGTTGGAAATTTGCATTCTCAAACTTCGAATCAACCTAATTGATTCAACTAAGTTTCTCAAACTGGACTTCTCGCAACCAACAAGATTTAAGAATTGTAATCGCGTAATTGTTGCATGAAAAGAACCAAAACTGGCCTTGGCTTGCTTATTAACACAAAAACTTATTGTCGGACCCAAAGAATATTATATTATTCCAAACTTGTAGATTTGAGGTTCACCCAAATCAGAATAATGCTCAGAATCTTAACTTTCACCTATCTTTCACATAAATGCGCACAAAAGTACTAGTGAACTTTTTCACACATCATAATTATTTATAGTTTATCCTTCACCAAGTCCTAAATGGAAACTTTTGTGACATCTCTATCGGTCTAACTAAATTCGCCCATTCTTTTTCAGTTTTCGGGAAGAGTTTTAGACCAACTTATTTCGATATCATACCAAAACAACTTCTCCCTGTTGATTTCCAAATAATATGAACTAATGGCAAATTCATATCGTTTGATATAGTTCATCCATTAAGCCTGGCTTATCTCAAGTTGTTTATTCATAAGACCAACATCTAAACCTTGCACTATTTTGCAACATTAGACTTGTATTCACAATTAACAATGATCTTCAACAATTTCTATGGGTAGCTGTTGAAAGCAATAATTAATACAATGAGCCTCTCCCTAAAAGCTCAAATTTTTAGATGAGATGGTCATACATTAGCTAACATGATATAGAGCCGGTAGAAATTTTGATTCAAGTCTCACCGCTATCCAATTAAAAAATTGATTTGAACTTGTTGGCTCAAAATATGCCACAAATGAGGGGGCATGTTGTAAGTATTAACTAATATAATGAACATTTTCCTAACAAGTTAAGATTTTAGGTGAGATGATTGTATATCAATTAACAGTAGTTATTAGGTTTTAATTCCTCTTCCTGCTTATGTTGTAAGATTCATGAAAGAACTTATTCCTTGCTTGGTAAACATGTAAATCTATTCATTGTGCATTTTCTCTATTTCTTCTGCATGTGAAATACAATCTCAATCTTACGTTTTACTTTCATCGAAGCCCTTGACTAGGAATTGATTCTGACATGTGATTCAATACATTAGTTAAGAAAATATTAATTTTTCTATTTTGGAGGATTTTAGAAAGTGTCTAGAAATATGGGTATATATGAAATTTGTGATATTTAGTTTCTATGCTAAAAACGGGATTATTATAAATTACAAAATAGTTTAATGAATAAGAAATTATCATCCTTGGGATTTTTACATGATTTGTGAAGTTATCTAAACTATAGAGGTTAAGTTTCCCTATGCATGCATTTCTTTGGAACCTCTATAGAAAAAATAGATATTTTAGGAATAAGGAAAATTTGAGATATTAGAAATGATATTTGGTGACTTTACGTGCAATTGGTTTCCTAGATAAGTAAGAGGAATATTTCTATAATATTGGGATATCGAGAATCATTCAGTTCCATAAAATATGAGACATGTAGAATTATAAAAAAGAAATTATGGAGAATTTAGGAAATTGTGACCTATAGAAAGTCTTCACTAAATTTTGGATAAGAAAACCAACAAGTAGAGATATCGATTGGGGATGTATGTGAGCATTATTAGTATAAGAATAAATTAGTTGTATAAATAATACATATAATACATATCACACAATTTAGAGAATCTTGACCTAGAATACCAATTTAAGAGAATGGTTAGAATTATCCCTTTGAGTATGTATCTTGTCCTTACGCTTAGGTTTATGTGATTAATTGACGAGTGACATGTATTTGGTTGACAAATTTAGATCCTTTTAAATAACTTGAAAACTATGTGTGAAGTGTAAATATGATAGTGAACTGAAGATTACGAAAATAAGTAATTTGTATGTTATGATGTATGTGTGTGCTATTATGCGGGCAATCCATATGTAGTGAATTTATATTAGTCGATCTTGATTGGTAATTTAACAAGTATGGTGGTGCTAAGAAACACTTTGGATTTCATGAGTAAGACAAGCGTTAGAAATGCAGAGAAATAGATAGAAAGACAGTAATAAGATGGACAGTATGTCACGGTATGCAAATTAATAGCTTATGAACACTATATTCTAATAGATGGAAATGGAACCTTAATTAAAGAACAATTGATAAATAATCAAAAGGTACATATGGGACGTACAAAGTACTGGGATATGAGTATGTAAGATTAGAAAACTTTATTTATGTGTGGAAATGAGAAAGTCGAGAAATAGTATAATTTTTGAAAAAAATTAAATACTAAGTAGTAAAATGCAACCGGGACTCATGATGAATAATCTTAATTGTACTTGCGGAGGATGTTTGGAATTATTAGCTTGGTGATATAAGGACTTTGCTGCATTTTTTGCAAAGACTTACAATGCTACGGATATAAATACCCACAGAGTAATCTCTAGTTATACATTAGAAATCAATGTTAGAGTTTTGAGTTACAAGTACGCGTGCACGTCAAGAAACATACAGTGATCTTAATCAATTGAGTTTTGTTTGTTTGGGATTCCATAATTGGTATCAAACTTCAAGGCCACAATAAGCTTCTGGTAAGTTTTTGAAAATAAAATATGAATTATCGATCACATCAGAGGGATTCAATAATCAGTCCCTTACGTCTTGACTTTTTGATTGGGCCTCACGCGAGGTTCAGGGTGGGAAAATGCACTCAATCCGAATTCTCTATGCGTTAAGTGTCAAAGAATTGGGTTCTTGAGTTGTGTGTTTCACAACACATAGTCGTAACCTGAGGTATGCATCTTCGAATAAGTGTGATATGAATATGAAGTCGTGGGTTACGTGTTTCTGCTTTGATGTGATTTCTTAGAATGAGTACGGATTTTTAAAGTTGGTGCGATCTTTTGTAATCAAACCCTTGTATATTGATATTATAATCAAATAAGCCTATGTAAACTTTTATGTGAGACAATTGCCTAAGAGAAGTAAACAACCACTTGTAAATAGATATTATGATCAAATAATGAATCAATAAATTATATTAAATGGTTTATGTAGGATAGTTGTTTGCCTATATATGTTAAGTGATTTTTGGTATTTAATTTTTAAGATAGTGATTTTTGGTATTTACTTTTTATACCTTAATCTTAAAGTATACTCTATGTACTCTTAGTATGTCCTAACCGTCAACTATGTTTCTTTGTTTGAAACTAGCTGATATCGTCGCACAATCAAAAAGTGTTGAAAGGAGACTGCCGCTAAATAGAGAAGTACGTACTGAAGATTGTAAGACAAGTGTAGTATGTTTACATATTTAGATTACGAGCCGGGTCCTGTGAGATTTAGGGCGTGATAGATTTGAATTTTTAAAACTATCAACATGGTATAAATTTAATTTATATTCCAATTGCCATTAAATGTAGAAATACACAAAATCAGAGATCTAGTCGATATCTAGTATCCTTATTTTTCTCAAAAGAACAAACAAGAAAAGCATAAATCGAAACAAGATGATATAGGAAACACAATATACTAAGAACTGAAACAAAAGCCACAATTGATAAAAATAAAATCTTGATCCTTGGACTTACGACTTTGAAAATTTAGTGTCTAATGAGCTTCCAATCCTTTATTTACCACACACAATCCAGTTAAAAAGCATAACGAGATGCTAAAAAAAACTACACACTGCATGGCTTAATTACATTAACAAAATAGAAGACACCGAAAAGCTACATTCTTGTGGTATTGCTTTTCTATGGTTGCTTCTCCATTTCAATTCCCGAATAGAGTGTAAAAATATCAAATATGGAATGAAAATAGAAGAACCTTAAGATCAAGCAAATACCGTAAATACATATATACTATGGTTGAGGAAGCCCTGCGACTCGCCCCCCAGGAGAAACACCATTGATGAACACAAGATAATAGCCCTTAAGGCTAAATTGGGGCACAATAAATCCCCTCATTTTGGCCTTGTAAAAACCTATCTTCTTCCTTTTCTTGGGCACGCAAAGATGACTCGATACTATCCAATTCTCATCACTAATCTCGGGTTCTTCCTCAATAGTCGGGAGCTTATCCTTTAGTATCTCCTCAATATCCTTCATCGACTCGGTCCTCGTGCTCTTCCTATTAGCACAAGGCACTCCCCAACACATTTTTTGGTATCCTCTCTTCATTTCAAGCTTCAAATGTTTAAATGGGTTTAAAATTTACTAAGAAAATTTTGGATTTGGGGATAAGGGTGCTATCAAGGAAGATGGGGTTGGTTTTGTGTTGGCTGTAAAGGTCAGATTGAAATGGGGGCAATAGGGAAGAGGGCTTTTTTTGAAACCTATAATGCTAACTTTTTTGCTTTACAGAATGGTTCGATGAGGATAAGCTATAGTTTAATCTTTAATGCAGGTTACTTTTTATCTATCTACCGAAACATGTGTTTCTTCAAAAGACATTATAGATAAAGAAATCAAAAAATGAGGTTGTCTCATTATTAAATGGTTCAAATTTGATTTTGTTAATAATAAAATGACATTTTAATGTGCTGATAATATCTTGATTGTTAGATGATCCACATACATAGTAACAGAAAATCATTGTAACAATCCAGCAATCAATAATAAAATTATTGCTTGTTAAGTGTGACCAAGGAAGGAGGAAGGGCAGTATAGGGGCCTCAGAACGCAGCCAACCGTTCCCAAAATTTCTAGAAATTCTGTGTAGAGAATGATTTTTTTTAATATTTTCCACAATATGCCCCCGGAAAGAGAAAAATATAGGAATCCTAGTAGGACCTGACCCAACCCGGAAATCATGGATATGCCATTGGTTATGATTATTATCGTGGTTTTAAATTATACTCAATACAAGAATATATGATACCAAACAAATTTCCAAATATTCAACGGTATTTTATAAAATATAAATCAAACAGTTATTTCCGTGGAAAAATCCATCTTCGAAACTGCATTAAAAAGTTGAATCAATTCTGAAAACTCAAATTTAAAAATTCAACCGTTTGAAAGAGCCCAAATTCTTATAGTTAGATTGGAATAGCCCAATTCTTATAGTTAGATTGGAATAGGCCTTTAGTTCTCCAAATGGACCCAATTCTAAAGTTCTAAGCTTAACCTAATCCAGGAAAAAAAAAACTTCTTGAAAATAGAAATAAAAATTATAATCCATCCGTTCACAAATAATAGTTCATTTTTCACTTTTTGAGTGTTCAAAAATAATTGTCTCCTTCCCTTTTTGGTATAATTTAATATGCATTTTACCATCACCAGCTCTTAAAATTGCTAAAGAACTTGATACTTACTTTTTAGACACTACAAGAAATTCGCCATATATCAATGGATATTAGTGACGCCATATTTTTCATCACTGACTACTAACGGCATAACGACGGATTTAAAAATTAAAATATTAGCGACAACTTACCGACTATTTAGCGATAGAATGTAAAAATATGGGCGTAGACATTGGCGGGAACATTCCCCGCGTAAATTAGTAACTAATTGTAATGTCCTAGAAATTATGGGTAAATTTTTATTTTATTTTTATTTATTTATTTGTTATATATATATATTTTTTGCCTTAAGCGAATCATTGAAGTTACTGTTTGCCGCTACGACCATGGGATTCAACCTTTCCGTAAAGGTTGCGGAGGTCAAAGGGGAGCCGCCTTTTGCGGGGTTTTAAGGACAGCACCTCTGAAGAAAATTTGAGAAAATGGGGGTGAGATAACCCTAAAAAATCTTTAGATTTTAGTATTGTATTGAACCGAAACGATAATATCAGGTCAAACCTGATTTGGATTTTTTAGACTTAAATCCGCCCCGCGTGAGCTTTCCCCTTTCTTTTTCCAGTGACCATTTCTGCATATAGAGAGAGAGATAGAGAGTGTAGCGATTAGAGAGAGAGAAACTCT
>MKEJ01057553.1:0-10520 GCA_001753735.1 Embelia ribes
TTATGATAATTTCCAAAAAAAAAAAAGAGTCAGTTATGATGGTTTTGTGCAACTGCAATGTCCGTTTTCTCAACCGAGTCATTTGACAGGGAGGTAACAAGATCTTGCTGAAAGAGAATCTTATTTTTCATACATATTTCCTACTACATGGAAGACACTAGTAGTCAAAATAAAAAAAAAAAATTCTAATGCTTCACGTTATTGCTTTTGGATGTAAAATTCTACAGGCTTAATATTTGCATTTAATATTATTTTTCCTCTTTAATGTAAATTATTATTGTGATCCTTTTTAATAAAATTTGTATTGTATAGTATCTAGATCTTTGATCTTTAATGGCTCCAAGTCCCCAACACATTAAAAATATTCAAATAAAAAATATTAAATCAATTGAAAAAGAAAATTATTTCTAAACCATTGAGATATTTAATATTAGAGACATAAAAAATTAATGAAACTATTAAAAATATAACCTCATAACATAAATAGAGCGTGATAGAGCAATTTAGAAGAGTCGAGCAAAATTGAAAAAACTTTGCAGCTCTGATTTTCGCAACCGCTATTCTACAACCGTTACACCTCGAAACTATTACATCGCAACCGCAACCGTTATTGCAGATGCAACCGATTTTTAAAACCTTACTTATAAGTAGGTTCAAGAACTTGGGAGAACTTTATTCTACTGCAGCTTCAAGAACTTGAGAGAACTTTAAAAAACCCATGGAGTCTTATGGACACATCTAAGGAAGTACAAATGAAAATTTGCCATGTCACTTGATTGATTTCGTCCTCAGTTGATGAGCTGTAAAAGCAAGGATGTCTTTCTCTCGATGTCATTTCTCCCTTCTCCTGTCATTTCTCCAAGTTGAGTTAGAAAAGATATATTAAGGAGTTTATATGGATGTAGATAGTGATATAGCACAACAGATCCTCATAAGCCTCATGGATTCAGGTTCTCTACAATTCCCCCTTTTTTTTTTTGACAAAATAGTAAGCTTTCATTTAGCTATTTTAAGTGTACAATAGCATTATATAGTATTCTTGGGACTTCTCTTACAGTTTCATAACCTGGGCTTGTCATAATATATTACATCCCTCAAAAAATAAAAGCACACTTGAATAGAGAACAGTACGATTTAGAAAAACGTTGTCTTTTACGGCTCTCTTCAATTAATACAGTGAATAGTTGCTAGTAAACATATCACATTAGACATTCCATTTATTTGTTGCTCCCTCCGTCCACAAATAATATTCATTTTTTTTCTTTTTTTATGTCAAAAAATAATTGCTCTCTTCCTATTTTAGAATTGTAAAATTAAACACATTAGCATCATTAGCCATCATAATTGCTAAAGACAAAATAATAACTTACTTTTGAGGAGTAAATTTGGAAATTCATATTAAACTGATGTGGTATAAAGCTACTTTTTAACTATATTTAAAATTGTTGTCAAATGGACTATTTTTTGTAGACGGGGTGAGTATGAGTAACATACTTACCAATCTTCCTTCTTTTTTTGTTTACTTAGTCAGTGGAAAAACAGTCATATAATCGGGAAATATGAGGCTTTCTTTCGATAGAGTGAAGAGTTTCTATCTCATAAAAGGCACTAAGAGTTAATCTTCCTCAAGATGCAGTACCTGACAGGAAAAAAAGAAAACGAATTGATGTGTTTGATGTCTTGTAACTGTCTATCGGGACAAAGATGTTCCCAACTATACAAAATAGCAGCTATCCATTGACTCAAGGATAGCCCAACGAACACAAAAATAAGTCTTTTAGCTCAAGTGATGGGGTTACCATTGGAAACTAAGAAGACTCGTAAGTAAGGTTAGGCTATTTATATGAAATGGAGATTATAAACTAAGAGACGAAAAATATTTGAAAGAAGGATGAGAAAAGTTTACAAGCTAAGATGTTTTTATTTTGTGCTTGATGAAAATTTTACAAACTCAACTCCTATTTATAGTTAAACAAAATATACTGACATCACTATCAACAATGAAGTAGACAAACAAACTCCAACCAACAAATTAATGGTTGCTTAGTATCTTCAAGGTTGCTCAACAATCTTAGGTGTGAATAGGTACATCCTCTTTTTAATTAAACACCACAAAACAAAACACAAACTAAACTTTAAAAAAAAAACAAACAAATTTATTTTTCAACATCCCCCTTTAAACTTGATTTTGTCATTCCGAGCAAACTTCTCAATTACTTGAAATCGTCATACTTTAATGGATTTGTAAATATGTTGGCCACTTGATCTTGACAAGTTACAGATATCACTTGTACTTTATTTTTTTCAATACATTCTCTTATAAAATGGTACCTTGTATCGATGTGCTTACTTTTATCATGAAATACGGGATTCTTGGCCAACGCAATAGCTAACTTGTTATCCACGTAAACCTCGGTTGTTTCCTATTGTGATATTCCAAGTATCTCTAATAAGTTTCTTATCCAAATTACATGGCACAAGCACAAGTTTGCAATAACGTATTCAGCTTCACATGTTGAAAGGGTCACAATTGGTTGCTTCTCAGAACTCTATGTGAATGCAGTATCACCTATAAATAACAAGAATCCTATAGTACTTTTTCTATCATCAACATCTCCTCCCCAATCACTATCACTATATCCAACAAGGTTAAAACTGTTAGCATAGAAATAGAGTAAACTATAATCAATGGTACCTTTAATGTATCAAAGAATTCTTTTGGCAACTTTCATGTGACTGATGGTTGGTTCCTCCATATATCGACTTATAAGTCCAACTACGAACATTATATCTGGCCTTGTACATGTGAGATAGCGTAAACTCCCAACTAGACTCTTGAAATGTGATGGATCAATCACTTCACCTTCTTCATGCCTTGACAATTTGACGCCACATTCAACCGGCGTATTCACTGGTTTACTATCAAGCATCTTGAACTTTTGAAGAACTTCGTTAGCATAATGCTCAAGTGAAATGAAAATTCCATCCACCTTTTGTTGAACTTCAATTCCAAGGTAATAGGTCATGAGTCCAATGTTGGTCATCTTAATCTTTTGTCATTGTCTTCTTGAAGTCATCGATTATGCTTGGATTTGTCTTTTTCATTGACTTTTGAATAAAGGGTGTACTCTTGAAGGGCATTTTGAGAAACCATTATCTTGAAAATACTTATCAATTCTACTATTCCATGCCCTTGGTGCTTGCTTAAGCCCATATAAAGCCTTTTCAAGTTTCAAGACTTTATTTTCATTCTTTTAACTATATAACCCATTGGTTGCTCAATATAAACCTCTTCTTCAAGATAGCCATTTAGAAAAGTTGACTTGATATCCATTTGAAATATTTTTCATTTATTTTGAGCAACAAAGGAAATGAGTAATCATATAGTTTCAATATGGGCTACATGAGCAAATACCTCATCATAATCAATGTCGGCCTTTTGTTTGTAGCCTTTAGCAACAAGTCTTGCCTTGTATCTTTCAACTTCTCCTTTTGCATTTTTCTTCAACTTGTACACCCACTTTACTCCAATTGCTGCCTTTTTACCTTTAGGAAGATCAATTAACTTCCAAGTATTATTTCTTTTAATGGACTTAATTTCTTCATCCATTGCATTTCTCCATTACTTGTATGTAACAACATCTTCAAAATCTATAGGTTCACTATTGGCAAATAGACAAAAAAGTGAAACCTCATTTAGATTTTGAGTTATCTCATAGAGCTTTTCAATGCTTCTAAAATGGGGGGTGCTTTCACTTGAGATTTGTTCAGAAGATAATGGAAACTCTTTAAGTGGATGGTGATAGAGGTGGAGTGTCGGTTGCTTGTCCTTCTTGCACTTCTTCATTTCACCAAAGATTGGGAAAAAAAATTATAACCTTTATTAGGTTCGACATTCCGATCCCATGATTCTTGTTCATTAAAATGAACATCTCTACTTATAGTAATCTTCTTGGCAAGTAGATTGTACAACTTGTAACCTTTGGAATGCTTGTCATAGCCAATAAAGACAAACTTTTCACTTTTGTCATCAAGTGTCGATCTCTTTTTATCCAGCACATGAGCATAAGCTATAGTTCCAAAAAATCGTAAGTGAGAGACTCCGGACTATTGTCCTCTCCATACTTCTTGAAAGGTCTTTCCATCAATAATTTTAGTCGGGCAACGATTAGAGAAATAAACAACACAATCAACTGCTTTGGCCCAAAATTCTTTAGGCATTCTCTTGCTCTTGAGCATGCTGCAAGCCATTTCAAGAATCTTTTGATTCTTTCTTTCCGCCACTCCATTTTGTTAAGACGATCGGGGAACCATTAAAGGATGATGAATTCCTTGACTTTTGCGAAAGTCATTGAATTATTTTGATGTGAATTTGCCTCTTCTATCGGATCTTATAGCTTTGATATTATAACCACTCTCTTTTTCAACAAGTGCTTTGAATTTTTCAAATGCATAAAAAACTTCCGACTTTTCTTTTAGAAAATAAACCCAAGTTTTTCTAGAATAATCATCAATAAAGAGTAAAAAATAATTACTCTTACCATATGAACTTGGTTTGATTGGTCCACACACGTCGGTATGTATGAGTTGTAGTGGTTCTTTAGCTCTTGTTGATGATTCCTTTGGGAAGCGTTTCCTTGAACACTTTCCAAGTAAACACCCTTCGCATAGTTGGTTGGGATGACTTATCAAAGGTAACTTGTTCTCTATTCCCTTTCTTAACAATAAGTTTAAGCCATCAAAGTTTAAGTATCCAAATCGGAAGTGTCAAAGTCAAGCGACTTCTTTCAAGCAAGATTTTAGACACTTAACTTCATCATTTTGAATCTCCAACAAAAACATTCTAATTTTTGTCATTAGCACTTTAATTATCATTTTCCCTTCATGATTTCGTAATGACATATTATTATCTTTTAGTTAAACTTCATAGCCTTTTTCAAGAAGTTGACCCAAACTTATAATGTTATTTTTTAAGGTTGGCACATAGTAAACATCGAAAATTAATTGATGACTTCCATTTTTTGATTGAATCAAAATGTTACCTTTTCCTTCCATGGGAACTTTGGATTGATCTCCGAATGTGACGTTGCCATTAACTTGTTCCATTTGAACAAATTTGCTTTTCTCCCTACTCATATGATTACTTGCACCAGTGTCTAAGTATCATATACTTCTCTTTTCTTCTTTGACTTTGTGATTAACCATTAACAAAGTAAGCTCAATATCATCTTTTATGAAATTCATCTCTTTTTCAATATTTTTACCAAATTTGCACTCAGACGCGTAATGGCCATAATTATTGCAATTATAGCATTGGATATGAGATTTATCGTACCTCGCGTTCTTTTCTCTTCCATGACATTGTGTAAAATTGAATTTTTGTCCCCTTTGAGCTTGAGGTACTTGGCGGTAACCGCCTCTTTCCCATCCTTGACTTCCACCCCTTCCTTGGTTTTCACCTCGTCCTCTTCCTTTTGCTTGGCCTCGACCTCCTCCACGGCCTCGGCCTTCTTGTCTATTTTCTCCATTCTTGCCTTTTTTTTCTTTGAAAGGACTATTGGAGTAGAGGGCTTGCTCAATGGTGGTTGTACTTTTTTCTTAATCAAAATTTCCTCCTACGCTTGTAGCGATCCCTCGAGTTAATTGACGATCAATTTTTCCAAATCTTTGGACTCCTCTATGGCTACGACAATATAGTCAAAGCTTTGATTTAGTGAGCGGAGAATTTTCTCCACAACTCTATTTTTACCAATAATTTCTCCATTTCTCTTTATATCATTCACAATCACCCTTACTTTTGAAATATACTCCAAGATTGATTCGGAATTCTTCATTTGAAGCGATTCAAAATTTCCTCTTAGAGTTTGAAGGCGAACTTTCTTTACCTTATCTACTCCTTGATGAACATTCTTGAAAATGTCCCATGCTTCTTTCAAGCAAGTCGCATTTGTAATCTTCTCGAATCGGACATTATCTAAACATTGATGGATGAGTGTAAGGGAGGATTTATCCTTCTTGCTAGCCTTTTGTAATGCTTCTCTTTGAGTAACATTTAAATTAATTTCATTTGCACTTTCTTCATAGCCTTTCTCGACTATTTCCCAAGTTTCTTGAGAACCAAGCAAGGCTTTGACCCAGATATACCAATTTCCATAGTTATCTTTAGTAAGTTTAGGAATTTGGATTGGAAAGGACCCATGAGTCATGAGCTCTGATACCAATTTGTTGGAAACTAAGAAGACTCGTAAGTAAGGTTAGGCTATTTATATGAAATGAAGATTATAAACTAAGAGAAGGAAAATATTTGGAAGAAAGATGAGAGAAGTTTACAAGTTAAGATATTTTTATTTTGTGCTTGATTAAAATGTTACAAACTCAACTCCTATTTATAGTTACACAAAACACACACACATCACTATCAACAATGAAGTAGACAAACAAACTCCAACCATCAAGTTCATGATTGCTCAACACCTTCAAGGTTGCTCAACAATCTTAGGTGTGAATAGGTACATTCTCTTATTAATTAAACACCACAAAACAAAACACAAACCAAACTTTAAAAAACAAACAAGTTTATTTTTCAACATATACGTCCCAAGCTCGGGTGCTTGTTAAGGGTTTGGTCCGGACTTGCTAATTCATAAACAAGTTAGGTCTGAATAATAAAATTTAATTTGTTAAATAAATGAGCCGAATCTAAACAACCTCTGATTTGGCTTGTTAAAAGCTCGGATTCGCTTTGATTAATTTTAAAACAAAAGGATATATAATTTTAAATTTAAAAAGTAAGTTTACATACTTAAAAACATATGCATCAGACTAAATATTTGGCATATATGTTGATTAGTTGTTATCAGATTGTAACGTAATGATATATTCATGTTAATATTGTACTTTTTAAAGTATTTGGTAACTCAATTCAATAATTTATGGCTATTGAAACAAAATTGAGTCTAACGATCTGCTAAACAAGCTGAGCCAAGTTTTACAAACATGAAACGAGCCAACCCTGATCCAACCCAAATTGAATCTTAGCCAATCCAAGCCAAGCCTAAATAGTCCTACTAAACAAACAAATTGAGTCTAAACAACTCAAAACACAGCTCAAATAGATTCATTTGCATCCCTACCAACACCCCCAATAGGAAAGAAGAAAATCCATACATGTTTTAATCACGCAATTGTTTGTACAGTTTTTATATGGTTACTAACCGGTATCATTTGATAGAACTTAACCTTGTCCAACATATACATAAAACTTTCTATACGCATACCCACAATTCAAGACTAGCCGTCAAAAACGACATAATAATTAAAGAAAGTTTCTTAGAAATAAGAACTTATTTGATCACATGATACAAAGAAAAATCACAAAATGGCTAAAACCTACCATAACCCTTCCCAGGTTGAGTAGTTATCTTAATTACAAGCCCAGGAAAAACATCATCCGGATCATTTATATGAGGGTTTTGCTCAATAATAAATGGGTCGGAGCATTTATCGCTGATCGTGTGAAGAGTTTCGCCTTCTTTGACCACATATATTTCGTCGCAGGGTCGGTTCAAGTCGTGGTTGAGAGAAGTTTCTTGAGCAGACCCAAGCAAAATAAAGGCCACAATGACCACAGCACATAGCCACGACGTAGCATTAGCTAAAGGTGTAGTGGTGGACTTATTGGTAACGAAAACCATGTAATTATAGAGAGATCGATCGGCTAGTACCCGACCGGTCGTAAGAACAGGAAGAAATGGTTTGAGAGTTGAGGGGTTATGTTTTGTGGTGGAGTTTATAAATGCAATTAGAGATGACTTTGTCAATTATAATTTTGGCAAATTTGGTAATTAAGATGACATAGCCATGACCTAGCTATCAAGTATTTTAATTCGTTACATCAATTTCTTTTGCAAATTTATATCACTAATTATATCGCGTAGTTATTCGTAATCGGCATATGAGGTGAAAGGATTTTATGGCAAGAAAGGCGCTTGAAAATGAAAAAAATAATATCGGTACAAAATTCTTACAAAGAAAATATGTACACTAAAAAATAAAGAGCTTTAGTGACAACAATTAAAAAAAAAAAAACTTTTTCCTGCAGTTGTAATGTAATTATTAATCTATACAATAAGCGAAGGACTTCTACAATTAGCCATATTTTTACATTAATAAATAATTAGCTACAAATTATGCATCCAAAAATTATTAGTTGTAGATTTCAACAAACTATGATAGGGTTTAATTGGTTGAATGTCATTCCAGCAGAGTTTTCAAGTGTTTATTCCTTATTTAATTTTCTTTCTCGTTAAAATTACATCAATCTAAATATTTCCATTTTTTCCCCCCATATTTGCTTTCGATGTTGTAATCCTATTAAACCAAGCTAAGTAATGTTTTTTTCATGGATATATTGCAATTTAAAGAGAAATGAAAATTATGAAACTTCAGCATAACATTTACTCAATATTTGCCATATTAAGATTGTGACAAAAATCAATCCCAAGAATTTAGGACCGGCTATAATAAGATCATTCTGGAATATCAATATTATTTTATCATTTTAGTTCCACCTATAAAAAATAAGTCCAATGTCAATTGTAATTTAATCTCATTAAGTATAAATAATCATATTGGTGAGGGTTATCTAAAACTCCAGTTTGAATTTTGTAACGCAATTTCGCTGATAATTCTATCTTCTCCTATATGCCTAATTTTTAGAGGCATTTTTGCAATTTCGAATTTTCATTTATGATTACTTTCTGTATAAACGAGTGAATTAAAGTTGCCAACTAAATATGCAATTACATAATTAATTTATATGTAGGTAGCACTACTCATACAATAATACGTCACATGTTACCTGCCTAACAAATGAGGTCGTGAAATATCATTTTTTTTTTTTTATAGATTTTCCTTTTTTAATTTTTGAATATCCAAATTTTGTATATTAAGTGCATTTGTATATAAAAGAAATTGACACATTTTCATTTACACTAACAGAAAAGAAATTCCTTTTTTTATTGTCTATCGTGAATTTTAACAAGTCAACTGTTGTCCTATGACAACATTCCTATAACAACATTCCACCCTATGAAAACCAGAAAATTGGGTGACTCAAAAACAATCCCAATGACCAAATGATATTAATTTCTTTCTTCTTATTTTATTATTTTTTTTTTCTCACGTTTCCGAATTGCGGATTGTGGGGCGTGACACTAGTTCACTTTTTGCCTCGAGAATTACTGACTCAAGTCTTGATCAAATATATTTTAATGATGAAAAATGAGTCAAAAATAAAGTTTAATTTATGTTCATCAAGAGACTAATATTTAAGCAAGTTTGTGTGAAAGTACAAAATATATTACAAGTAAAAAATACAACACAACTTGAAGAAAAATAAGACTTGAAGAAATAGAGGCCTACATGGCATATTTCAATGAAAGTTGTTCGGTAAAATGATCATATCTCCTAACTCATAAACCCATTAGATATTTACAAAACATGTCTAGAAACATAATTCACATATTCACAAGTTTCAAATTCAAAATGCAAAAGGGTAAAATGAAGAAAAACAATTCAAGTATTCAAAAACAACACTGTTTCGTAAAATGAGCATATCTCTCAGCTTGTAAATCAAATGAAAGTCTACTTTATCTTTCTGGAAAGAGAATTTAAAGATATACAACTTTTATGTTTTGATGAAAACCAAATTCCAAGCACAGACGGGTCAAAATAACCAAAAATCACAGTAACATATGGTCGAAGGCCAACAACATATGGTCAACGCATTAACCGCATACGATCAACGCCCGTATATGGTCAACTGCTTGACAACAGATGGTCACATGTCAAAATACAGACACATATCTAATAGCAGATGGTTACATGATTAAAAATTGACATTGTTGATTCATTTCCAGCATTCAAGAATTATTTTTCATAACTCAACTTGAACTTAAAGACTATAAATAAAGGCTTGAAGAGAAGTTCTAATCATCCAAAAGAAAAATAACAAGTTTTCTACTTCTCTCTCTTATTTCATAAGCTTTGCCAAGCCTTGTTCTTTCACTTTTGTATATATACCTTAGGCTTTCTTGTCTCTATTTTTTAGAGTCAAAAATTGTATCACTCTTGAGAAAGTTTGGTTCTAACTTGAGGGCTGTCTCAAGTAGAAAAGAGTTAGCATTTGTGAAACTAGCAATTGGTGTAATTGTTTCGTTGGTGATAACGGAACCTTAAGCGGCATGACTTAAGAGAGTGGATCTAAAGAATCAACGGATCTTTGGCCGAACCACTATAAAACTTTGTTTGCATTTCACTGCCTTTTAACTCTTTACATTTTAGTTATTTATTTTATTAATAGTTTTGCTTGAAGACTTTAAAGGGTTATCTTGTCAAAAAGTTTTTAAGCTATATTTTTACACAATTTACCCCCCTCTTGTGTTTGCCTAAGGGATAACAAGGATGCACATAGGTTAATCGATCCTTCAAATACCCTAATTGACGAGATTGATTTTTTA